>JAPTYQ010000006.1:23844111-23865130 GCA_029814465.1 Ostorhinchus cyanosoma | reverse complement strand
TGTGTGTGTGTGTGTGTGTGTGTGTGTGTGTGTGTGTGTGTGTGTGTGTGTGTGTGTGTGTGTGTGTGTGTGTCCCAGACAACTATGAAAAGAACAAGGTCTATTCTATTAGCACATTTTGAAATTGTTCCTATCAAGCAAATGGTTGAATTTTTATGAATGTTTAAAATAAGTCATTTATACAGAACGCTCACCACAGACACATCAGGGGTCAAAGGGTTAAATCACTGGATATTCCACACACACAAAAAAATTATATTGCAGGAATAATTTAATATATTTTATATTTTTCGCTGAATACATTTAGGTAACCTGTCAAACCTGATATGTTAAATAATGGCAAAAACTCCTCTCCGCAGCATGTGCATTGTGTGGGTATCTTTGTGTTTTGATAGATGGGGCCTACTCTAGAAAAATTCTCTCAGCTCTCATGTGCCTGTGGATTTAGCTATTGAAGTTGACCTTTCTCACAGAGTAATGCACTATTCCATAGAAATCACAGCGATTCCTCCAATCATTCAAACAGAGGGAACAAAGAATAAAGCTTGAGATAACAAACTGAGCACCAGAGAGGACAGCTTCCAGCCAGCCTGAGCTTCAGTCCTGTGGGCATTCTTTGGTGTTAAGGGTGCTTTTCCCACAAATTTCCACCAGTGGGACCATGTTAAAAAAGGGCATGGATTGTTGTTTGAGTGTAAGCTAACCCTGGGCTTTCTGGGGGCCCTGCACAAATTTGAAGCTATCAGACTGTAGGACTCAGTACCTCAGACAATGAGAGTCTCTCTCCGATTACAGATTGACACACACATCTTGCCAAAAGCCACAGGGTGAAAGCCAGTAAATCAACATCTATCTAAAATTGAAACTCTGGCTTCCTCATCTCCCTTAGTCAGAACAGGAATTATAGGTGGTTCCTCTACTTATACTTAGAAAGACTGTGTTTAAACTAAAGTGTGAAATTCACACATCAATGGGTGATTTGTTGGATATTTGTGGTGTAAATTGGTGTGTCTTGAGCAATTTGAATGACATTTAATCACCCTAAGGTGCATTAACATGAGAGGAAGATGGGGGTTGGCCCACACAGATATGCAAACGCATGCAGTTTCCACAGAGAAAGGATGAAACCATGACACTGTATAAAGAAAACATTGAATCCATGTTAAAAAAAAAAAGAAAAAAAGGTTTTTAATTGGTCACATCTATTTAATTAAGTTGAGTTAACTAAATAAATGGATTTGAAAGAATATTGAATGAATGTAATTCAACTTTATTAGTTCACTCAATTTTATTTGATGTGACGAATTGAAGAACTTTTTTGCATTGATTAAATGTTTTGCTTTTTACAGGACAGTTTTAAATCAACAGTTTACTATCACAAAGTATCAAAAATAGAACTACAGAATGTAACTATCCACTTTCCAGCAGTAATAACAAATGCAGCACAGTGGTGTTCGAAGTGCTCAAATGCTTTCCCAAAAAGTATCACTGTAAAAAAAACTCTATAACAAGAAAAAGCTACACATCCCTCAGTATTAGTATATGTATTATAAAATATATGTACACCTATGGGCTGTCTGGTGTTCATCTAAATAACATTGCTGAAACACTTTATAAAGAAGTAAACACAGTGTATAAAACAGATCATGTGTTCAAAGATGAAAAAAATGCACATGTAGTGTTAATTTTAAGACTGCAGCATGTGTGACACTGCTGTATGTCACCAACACGACTGACTAACAGTAGACTAATGTGTGAACTTTTACACATAATGGGTGTACAGCCTTTCTACACATTCCTAAAAGGAAATGCAAAAAGGTTTGTGGATTACATACTTTTTCTGACTTCATCCTCACTGTAGAAGAGATGCAGATGAAATGTTTGTTCTTTACCCATTATTCACAGTCATTCAAAAAGCCAGATGTTAAATGAATGTTATCTCAGTACTAGTGGTTCCACATGTGTATCCTTTGATGCTAAAGTTTTAACAATAATAGTAGTATTTGTTGAACTGGTAGGGTAAAAGAGAACAAATAAACCAAGAGGAGGGAGGTCACATCAAAGTGTCCACAGCTGTACCCCCCCCCCCTTAAGCAGTAGCACAAGTCTGTTAACTTGAGTTATAGCAGGATAAATGATCAGAACATAATAAACTGCAGGTTTTTTTCCAATATTAATAGTGACACTGGATTTGATTGTTTGTAGTTTTGTCTGTATAATTACAAGACAGGTTAGTTTTCAGTTTATTTTGTCATGCAGCTTACCATTTCTTGTTTGACCACATGTTGCAAAAACCATAAATACAAAATGTAAGACTAAAAAAAAACATACCCGTAACCTATGCATGGAGTCATATTGCATCAGCCAAATGTAAAATTTTGTTTTGCTTTAAAACAAAATTGTCAGTGCTGGATCTCTAAGAATACCAGACAACGTGCAATAAATGCTATTAGATTTTAATTAAAGTCGTGACCACAGTAGATGTTAGAATTAAAACACCAGAAATTATTAAAATATTTCAATTCCATAATTGAATTTTTAAGTACCTCTTTCTACAGGAAATAGGTATTAAAAAAAAGAAACAAAAAACAACACTTTATTCTATGGAAGAGGACAAAACACTAAGGTCCAATGTATAGTTTTTTGTTATCATTCTTAGAAAAGAATTCTGACTTTTTTCCCCAGAATTCTGAAAAAAAATTGACATTCAGGAAGTGTCACTTTTGCTTTATTGCATACAGGATGAGTGCAGCTGGCTGATGTAATGGTTTGATTTAGGCACATTTTTTTCTTATCTGAGGGGTTCCAAGAAAGCCATTTCACTACTAGATGACTAAAAGGAAGAGAAACAGATGTCAGTGGCTTTTTCTTCAAATTTTCATACACAAGTTTCAAAAGATAACATTCACTCACCTTTTGCTCATCTGAGGAAAAAGTCGAAAACCTGAGATTAAAGTCAGAATTGTGACTTCAATCTCTGAATTCTGCCTTTTTTTTCTCACAATTTCTAACTTTTTTCTCAGTTCTCTGTTGCTAGGTGTGCTGTAATGACAACAGGAGTTGCATCAGCTCTGATCCCGTGTAGTCAGACTTCCATCCTTTAGAAGAGATGGACTACCACTTATGATGCACAGAATTTGTGACACTTTCTAAACTATTCCATTCAGATGGACCACAGAGCATTAAATTCTGACTTTAATCTCAGAATTCAGACTTAATCTCAGAATTCCATTCTTTTCTCTCATAATAATCATAATAAAAAATATATCGGACTTTTTTTCCCCCAGTGGCCCTAATCCTCTTTCCAACTTTCCAACTTTAAAGCCAACTGTATATGTTTTACGATATTCTGAAGGTAAAAAAGGTTGAAAAAACAGCATGCCAGATTAATAAATTGTACGTTTGGACTCCTCAGTTGATGCATCTTCTAACTAAATGTTTTACATGATATTCTGAAGGTAGAAAAAAGTTGAAAAAACAACATGACAGATTAATAAATTGTACGTTTGGACTCCTCAGTTGATGTATCTTCTAATGGAACATTTTATTTTATTAGTGAATGACACATGTAATGCTCTCTGACCACGCCCTGCTGTTACGTCTGGGCCGTGTGCGCACTGGGGGTTGGAGTCAGCCTCTCCATGACGGATAAGTAGCCACGCGCACATTCGGTTGGAGCAGCGTCGTTTCTTCTCGTGTGAAACCGTGTCTGTGTTTCTGTCACTGCTGGATAGATTACAACCACCACACCGACTGTGTAACTTTTCAGGAAGACGTTTTAGAGCCACTTTATCTGTGCGTAATGGCTGAGAAAATAGACATGGAGGAAGGGAAGACGTCCAACGGAGAGGCGCACCTCAACGGGCTGAACCACCAGAAGAGGAGTCCGGAACCGCTGTCGGTCCGGGTCCAGAGGATAGTGAAGGCTAACATGCTGGTGATTCTGACCGTGGCCGGGGTCATTATTGGGGTTTTTATCGGACTGGGTGTGCGTAATGCGACGCTTACCAGGACCCAGATTATCTACGTGGGTTTTCCCGGTGAGCTGCTCATCCGCCTATTAAAAATGATCATTATCCCACTGGTGGTCTGCAGTCTGGTTTCCGGGGCGGCTAGCATTGACCCCAAAGCCCTGGGAAAACTTGGCGGTTGGGCTATGCTCTTTTTCCTGGTCACTACACTCATCGCTTCGTCAATCGGGGTCGTGATGGCCTTCATCATAAACCCTGGGTCGGTGGCGTCCAAACCTGTCTTGTCTGGCATTGATGACAGCGTACCTGCCTCTAAGGAAGTGATTGACTCCTTTTTAGATTTGATCAGGTGAGTGAAAGTAAAAAAAAAAAAAAATTCACAATGAGGAAAAAAAAACACCCATTATTGTTACTCATTGGCACAACTAGCCTGTCACAAGTAACAGTTAACAAGACAGGACCATTTTTTCTTACTTTACTTTATTTCCTTCAACAGAAAATAAAAGTTCTAAGTGGCAAAAGAGAGTCCACGTTGTACTAATAACTACTAGCTCGTTGCCAGATAGTCAGTTTAGGTTGAATGGTTGTTGCTAGGTGTACTGTAATGACACCAGGAGTTGCATCAGCTCTGCCCCCTGTGTAGTCAGAGTTCCCTTCCCTCAGTAGAGATAGACTACCACATGTCATCATGTACAGTAATTGCGACACTTTCTAAGCTATTGCGTTCAGATGGACCACAGAGCATTAAATGTGGCTTTGTTTGATTTCACAGTACACCTAACGGAAAATGAACACAGGCTCACTCTACTTTTACTCAGAATTACAACTTTAAATGTTTTTAGATTATTCCAGTTTGTTGTAATGACTAGGCCCCTAAGTAGGCAGGAAATTTTGGAAAGAACTTGGATCTATTATACACATGGTTGAGTGACATGTGGTCTCCCATTGTCAGCTGACTCCACATACCTCTGCCCTGCTGTAGGATCCAGAGATCAACATGGGGGATCCTTGGTCTTTTTTTGTGCTTAAGTGTATCAGCTCTTACCACAGTGCTATAAGCATGTCTGGTTGAGAAAAGGAAGTCCTTTTTTTTTAGCCATGTGTCACACACTTGTGGCATTCTTTACACACTTTTCAACATCATCATTCCTGGAAAGGAAGTGTTAACAGTAGCACAACATTTTTTTGGGTCTGAAACTGAAATAGTAAAATGCCACATTTGCTTACATTTATTTTTAGATAACAGAACTTACACAAAAGGTCTCACACAAACAGGAATTTCTCATTTTCTGATTTTCCCACGTTACACATAAAATGGTTTAACCCTGACACATTGCGAAACAAAGGGCACGTGTTCCAAGTTGATGATCCTTGGATACGATCTCTAGCAGAGATGTAAAAAAAAATGTTAATGGTAGAGTATCTGTTGATTATTCAGGAAGTATATTAGTTATTTACTACAGCCCATACTCGGCTCATTTGTCTGATTCAAGAAGTGCACACTGTAAGACAGAGGGCTTGTTTTGACTAGGCACAATGTGCTTTGCATTTGTTTTCCAACCCTCCCCCACTGGGCACAGGTAGTTTTCTGGTAGTATTTTTTGTTTAAATACACAAAGTAACTAGTAAAGTTGCCTGTAATTTCATACATTTGTAACTCCAAAGTTTGGCTGGCTGGTTTGAACATTCTCCAGCGTGTTTACCATCGCATTCCATGAATTATGGAATTGTGTACTGTAAAAGCCAGAGTTTTCCGCCTTCAGCCCCTCCTCCCCTGTAGGGAATGTGACCAAGCCCTGGCAACACCTCATAAGAACATTTCCTCCTCCCCAGAGTCAGATTAGGCATTCAAATGTAACAGCGCAAACCCAATCATTCATTTACTTTAACATAATCACTTAACAGGTGGTCTTGCATAACATTACAGCACAATGTAAAAACTAAGGACTAGGGAGTATTTTTATCTCTCTCTGAATACAGATATGCTAATAACAGTATCTTTCCTTCTAGAAGAAGTGCACCAGTTTTTAAACAATGTTCTTAAATGCAGTATTGCACCATTGTTATCTAGGTTCATCTGTTAGACTGCAGTTAGTTTGCAGAAAAAAACATAGATTGTAATACTTAACTCGTGCACAGCACATGGCAGAGGCACATGTTTACACATTATCATTAGACAGCAGGCAGACCCGTGTGTTTGATTAGAGCGTGCCTTGTTGTTGGTGTCCTGCTGAGTTTTCACAACAAAGACTAGGGGACTGTGACTGAGGCGCTGTTCATAAAAACAGTAGTGGTCATTCTCTGCACATGTACATCTACTAATATGCACATTTCATGTTTAATAACCTCTGTGTTGAAAACTAGTCTAACATCTATCATGTTTATTACATGTATGAATAGGTCTCAGTAAGTACTTTCACATGACAAGTTATAATTTACAGAAATACAATTTTGGAGTAAAAATACTTAAAATCCTGTTGCATGACACAGGGACTCAAAATAAACATCTTTTTTTTTCCACTTAACACAGATGTACAAAACATGCTGTTCTTATGAGAAATTGACACTAAATGAAACATAGGGCTTTAGCTATGATGGTAAACTATAATTGTGATCAATATTGGATAAAAATGTTGAAATAATAAATTTTTATGAACACAAATATGTTGTGACACAGGGCCAGCAGTTTGTCACTTTGTTCAGTTGTCATGATAAAAGACTTTGCTGAAACTAAAAAACTACAGATATACTATTAAAATTTTATTTGACATATATATTACAACTGAAGTGATATGGACAGCTAATAGCAGAGCATATTTTACAAATAATTTGATTGGACATAACCTTTCTATATACTTGTACTGTTCCTACAGATTCACAGATTTAAAGTATCACTTATATAAGCAAGAAAAAATATAGTAAATATTGCATTTACATATATCTCAGAAGTATAACTTTACATAATCAGTTATATCTTTTTTTCTACAAGTGATACTGAAATTTTGTAAACAGTTCCATAAAATAGTAATAAACAGTCCTAAAAAATGAGGCTATTTGAGAAATGATAGGTGAAACTTACATTTTTGACAGTGATGTTCATCACAGCTAAAGCCCTATGTTTCATTTAGTATCATTTTCTTATGAGAAAAGCATGTTTTGTACATTTGCATAAAGTGAAAAAAAGATGTTCATTTTGAGTCCTCATGTCACGCAACAGTAATTTAAGTATTTTTACCCCAAAATTTTATTTCTGTAAATTGTAACCTGTCATGTGAAAGTACTTCCCAAGACCTATTCATACATGCATTAAACTTGGAGATAAGTTATTTAGTTTTCAACACAGAGCTTATTGAACATGAAATGTGTCCGTGCTTGATTTAGCTCTGATGTTACTTTAGCACTGGCCTAATGTCATCAGGGTCAAATTTAGAGGCACTCTAAAGATCCCTTTGAGTTAGTGGTAATTCATCTCATTTTTTGTAGAAAGCTGGGCCTCTATGTTTACTATTGAATGCCAACCTGCACAAGGTGTTTCTTGCAAGACAAGGAAGTTGTAAAGAAATGCACAAAAAACATTAGCAGTTTTCTAACATGCGTTACAGGGTTTGATGGTTTTGTAAGTGGTAGATATTGACATATCACTCTGTTCTTTATTTTTGGCTAAATAATAGTCAAATATAACTCGTGTACGTCGTGAAAAATCACAAATTGTAGCATATGGACAGCATAAAATAACATTTATCTGGTCATTCAGTTAAAACAGAATTAGAGCATACAACTTAATATTTAATATTAACACATACATGTGATTAACATGTCTGATTGTCCTGTTTTGTGCTGGAAAACCTTACGTTCAGGAAGCAATGAATATAAAACCAACAATAGAGAAGGGAAGTAAACATCTTTGTCAAGCAGTTTTAAATGGTGGTACTGGTCCAAAGGAGGATATAGATGAATATCAGGTTGCGGCTACTGCCTTTATATCTACAGACGAAGCTAAAGAAGTAATGTGGAAATTTCTATACTATACTCTGCTCATTGAGATGCTTTTAAGTTATAATACAGTACATACTGTTGGTATTCTCTCACAATCCAGTAATGAACGTGTTTCTGCTACCATCCACTGTGACTGTAGAATAGGGATAAAACATTCTGGTTAGCTTGATTATTTTTCATATAAATCACACTCTTATTGTACAGTAACAAGTACAGTTGCTGTTGGAGAACAGTATCAGTCATCCAGTTATTCCAGAGGAGTACATCCTGTAAGCCAGACTGATTTGTGTTGATTTTATGCTGTTACAAAACAGTTTTGTGCGCCTGGGTTGAACATTCCTATGAGTGTTTAGCCTGGCTGTCTATAAATTCTATATGAAATATGTGTAAGCACAATTTTTTTCTGAATGAGTTGTTATTGTATTGTCATTCAAGAGAAGTTATTAGTAGTCTGACTATGATTAAATACCCATATTAAAGTAATGTTTGCCTTAAAACATTCTTTTGGTGTATGCTATCGCATGCTGTCACAACAGTCACATGATGTTTAATCCCGATGCGGTATGGTTTGCAGTGAAAGGGACTGAATGACTAGGAAAAGAGCTTGTGAAGTTAATTCCTTATTACTCTAAATCCATTAGAGACAACTGAGTACAGAGGGTAATGAGAACGCATGGGTTTCATGAGTTCTTGGGAGATTTAATATGCCTGTGGGCCTATGTACCAACATAAATGTGTTAGAATGTACTTATTAGTAGAGAACGGCCAAACACAAGTAATTCGAATTGGGGCAGGAAGAAAAAAGGAGATTAATAGTTAAACTCTCTCAGCTATTTCCACATGATCAACCTTGTGATTCTGTCTTTTTGAACATTCACTGACACTCTGAGCAATGCCTCTGTTGTTAGATCCCTGCAGAATATTATTCAAAAGGAAATCTCTGCTCCTTGGTTCCTTTGCTTTTTGGTTGGAACTCTTGTCTGTGTTGTGTAAACAGCCCAGGGATCATCACTAACATTTACTAGCTGGATGGAAGTCAGTTTGTGGTTTGACTGATTTGTATCTGTATGTAACTGGCCTGTGTTTGTTTTTGCACTTCTGCGTGCAGAACAGAAAAATAACCGAGCAAAACCTGTATTTAAACATTTGGTTGTTTTTGTTCTGAATTCATTTTCCAAATGTATAATTTCTCCTTTTGTTTATCCACAGAAACATCTTTCCCTCCAATTTGGTGTCTGCTGCCTTTCAGTCAGTAAGTACAGTATCTTAATTCGACAGTATGGTTTTATACTAGTATTGGAAAACATCCCACAATCTGGACCAGTACACTGAAGTAGCAAACTTTCTCTTTTTTTTTTTTTTATAGTATGCAACTAGTTACAAGCTGGTCACAAAGAACGACACTGAGGGACTGCGTAACATCACCGTGGAGAAGGTGAGCATTGTGAAAGCACCCTTACACTGTAATGTTGCTGAAGTAATGTAATCTGTGTGTTCTGACTAAGACTTTCATGCATGTCTGGGTTTTTTTAGGTGCCATTTGGAACAGATCAGGATGGTATGAATATTCTAGGTCTGGTAGTGTTTGCCATCGTGTTTGGTGTGGCCCTGAGGAAGTTAGGAGAGGAAGGAGAGATCCTCATCAAGTTCTTTAACTCCTTCAATGAAGCCACCATGGTGCTGGTGTCCTGGATCATGTGGTAAGGCAGACCCACGCATCTCTACGTTATGAAGGCAGTGTTATGAAACCCTGTAAATACCGTGTTTGATTTATCTGATGTTAGATCTACGTATTTGTGTCATCACATAACTCTTGCCTCCCTTTTATAGGTATGCTCCTGTTGGTATAATGTTCCTTGTCGCTGGTAAGATTGTTGAGATGGAGGACGTTGGTACATTGTTTGCCAGTTTGGGAAAATATATAGCCTGCTGTATCATTGGGCATGCCATCCACGGCTTTCTTGTGCTACCTTTCATCTACTTCATCATTACAAGAAAGAACCCATACACCTTCCTCTGGGGGATATTCACAGCTCTGGCAACAGCTTTTGGAACAAGCTCTAGGTAGGAAAACGCCTCTAACACATACTTGTTTATTTCACTGTTTGTTGCCAATACCAAGATTTTCCTGCCCCTCAACAAACACATTTCACACCCAAACACACAAGTAAACACCCCCCGTTCTTTGTTTGTTAGCTCTGCCACCCTGCCCCTGATGATGAAATGTGTGGAGGAGAACAATGGCGTTTCCAAGCACATCAGCCGTTTCATCCTCCCCATCGGAGCAACAGTCAACATGGACGGAGCTGCTCTCTTCCAGTGTGTGGCTGCAGTCTTCATTGCTCAGTTGAACAACGCTTCTCTCAACTTCATTCAAGTCATTACGATCCTGTAAGCTCCAAAGACACGCACGAGTTAAATACTATATCCATGAAATAGCCTCACTTATGAAGTGCAACACCATGACAGTAATTGATACTGGATTCTGTTCATGGATTATTTGTCAACGATCGGTGTCTGTAACTGAATTTTCTATCCAATCCTGTCAGTGTTACAGCTACAGCTTCCAGTGTTGGAGCAGCGGGTATTCCTGCTGGAGGTGTGTTGACTCTAGCTATCATCCTGGAGGCAGTAGGATTACCCACCAATGACATCTCACTCATTCTTGCTGTTGACTGGCTTGTGTGAGTACACGTTTGTGTTGAATGTACATATAGAGCAGAACGCTTATAAGAGGTGTGGTACATTTGAGAAGTATCCCACTGACTTTGATGCCTTGAAATTTTCTGACATACAAAATGTCCAAATTTGCTGCATCAGACTGTTTATTAAATATCATCATGTTAAAATTGCATTCCTTTTATTTCTATCTTTGTCAGTGACCGTACTTGCACAGTGCTGAATGTGGAGGGCGACGCCTTCGGAGCTGGACTCCTGCAGTTCTTCGTCGACCGCACATCTAAAAAAGAAGAGGGAGCTGAGCTGAGTGAAGTGAAGATGGAAGGGGATCTATCGGCTGCCGCACCAGAAAACTCACCTCTCATTGAGAAACGAGGTGGAGGGGACAGTGCAGAAGGTGCCAACAAAGCACTGTCTAGTGAAAACGAGTCTGTCATGTAAACCAGTGGCTGACTTCATGCCATCTGAGACCCGTAGTGACACTTACTTGACACTTCCCAAGCTGAAGTCTGAGGCTCTGTACCCCCCTTGTAATTTTTTTTGTCTGCTCTGAAGGAAAGAATGCATAAAGAGAGGATGGATTTGCACATCACCCTCCAAGGGAGTGAAAAAAAACATCAAGGGGGAAATGAACATCCATGTTATGCTCAGTGATGTTTCCTATCCCTTTTTGAAGGACAGTAATGGTACATGAGCATGACTGCTGTATTGTCTCTGTCTTAATACTTCACTCAGCTGGTCCTCATTAATTTTTCAAGTCAGAATTGAATTACCAGTGCAGTGCATTGTTCATGTTCCACATTCAGATGTTGTAATGTTACAAATAATAGGAAATGTTACATTTATTTATTGGGGAAGTGCCAATATTTCGGTATCATTAGATATCGGACATATTGACAAATAAGATAACATTCACTGATGACCGTGGCTGATTTTATATTAAGGGTGTTTCATACATTTGTATGAATGAATTGGCGCCCTTTCAAAGATGGGGTTGTTTCCCTTGTGCATAACGGAGAAAAACAGCAAAAACAAAAATAACAAAATTGGCTTCATCCATCTGACATATTGTTAAACCTTTGTGTTGACCCAGAATTTCACAATCCATGCATCCATTTATAGTGAATTTCAATTGACACCCTAGCAGAATTTACAGAGTAAATTAGTATTTACTGAATTTTTACATGTTATGGTCTATGATTAATTAAGATTTTCTGACTTCAAAAGTTGAAGAGGACCGCATTTCAGGGTACAACAGTGAGCTTGCTGCCCTTGGTGCATCAGCCAGACAGTCTTCTTTGATTTTGCTACTAAAGACAGGTGTGTAATATAGTGATCAGCTTCTACAGATTTCAGTCTTTTGTAGAACGTAGGAAAATAGCTACTTTTTATATGCTTTAAGTACAATGAACATACAATGATTGTGCATTTTATTTGAGATTATTGTGGTTACTGTCACAACATTGTAGATCCTATTTAAAGTTACAGGTGTAGTTGAATGTTATTCTGTTAATTCTGCATGACTGGCCATGAAAATGTTTGACAAAATGCACAAACATGCTTTCTTTTTTCTTTTTTTTTCCTTTTTATAGATTTTTTGGGGGGGGTGTCATTTTTTTTTTCTGTGGAGAATCCTGCCAATGGTTCTCTTATGCACATTGCCTTTCTTGTGAGGAGAAGCAACTGAATTGTAAAACCTTGTTACTAAGACTTTATTATATTTATACCTCTAAGCACACCAAATGAAATGTTATCCACCTTCCTAAAGCTGAATGAAGGACATTCATCTCAAGGACTCAATATGTCGACATGCATGGACACACTCCAGATACTGTAGTTTGCCAGGAATTTCTTCAATGGTACATATGCAATTTAACCTCAGGTTTAAGTATTGCTTGAAGACTATGCTGAACTGCTCCTTAACACTCTCTTGAGACCAAATATCACACCAGCACTACAAACAGGAACTAAATCATTGAACCTCTAATGACTCTGAATGACATTTCATGGGAGATGCTTTTTTTCTTTTTTTGATCAATGTCAGTCCCAACTTCGCACAATTTGGTTTTAAAGCACATTCTGGAACAATGTGTTGTTGATGTTGGATGTAATTGTCATTGTGTCGGTATGTCTACAGGTATCCTGTAAGCTTTACAAAGATGCCTCTGTTGTTAAAAAAAAACTACCTTTGGACAACAGTATCATCCTGTTGAGTTCTAAACACTGACGTAACTTAAGTGAAAAGCTAAGTATTTCATCCTCAGTGAAGGATTTGACTACAGAAAGCCTGACAATACTAGATATATTTAGCTTTAGCATTACTTTTGTGATGTTCCCTCTAATGATTTTGTTAGAATCCATATTTATTTCTCTAGTAAAAATACAAAGAATTGCAAGAATTTAAAGATTTTTATAGTTTAGTAATTTCAAATTCTCTTCTGATAACTTGATTTTTTTTTTTTTTATTTTATTAACGTTGAGTCTTTATTGGTCTTATGTTCAACTTGTTTTTAGAGTGTCTATGTACTTCCATTTGGGGGTCTGTCTTTTGCAGTAAGATAATGGGCATTTGAGACTTTGCATCTCTACATTTTGAGATTTTTGGAGTTCTTGTCGTGTAGGAGCGATGAGATGAATTATATAATACTGTACCTTAGAAAGATACTATTTTCTAATGCAACATATATATGGTGAAATGTAACGTTGCACTATCCAGCTTTTATTTGAAAATAAGCCTTCCATCCATATCATCAAATGACTGGGCCAGCTGCTACTTTGCAGGTTCTTATCATTTCCTCAGTCTTATGTCACATTATCTTGTATGTATCACACTCAAATGATAACACTTACTATGTTTCAGTTTCTGTAATGTTATTTTGGTGGAAGGTTGTAAAGATCTTATCATTCCTTTCTAAGAATGTTTGTCTTTATGGTTCAGTCATAGGAATTGTGGTGTGTGTACTGTTATGCGTATCGAGGTGGTAATAATTAATTTCAGTAGGGCTTTGTTACAGAGATGTTTCTTGGTTTCATTCGGAAAATACTGTCCATAGTTTTGAACAATAAAGGCCTTTTTTTATTATGTGCTGAGCTTCTTTTGTAATATTTTCCCTGTTTCCCAAAAGATTGACCGTAAATAGTGTGTGTAAAATTAGTCTAAAGCAGGGCTGTCAAACTCATTTTAGCTCAGGTTACAATATGATCTGAAGTAGGCTGGACCATAAAAATAATAACATAATATATAAATAATATCAACTCCAAACTTTTCTCTATGCTCTGGACTGAAAAAGTAAAATAACAATTTGAAAAATATTTAAATATACAAACTATCTTTTTAAAAATGTGAATAACAAGAATAAACTGGAATTCATTAAGAAAAATAAGTGCAATTTTCACAGTATTATGTCTGTTTATCATTTATACATGTACATTACAACCTAAAGATCCCAGTGGATCTTCAAATACACAAAACATTTACTGCAGTAACAGGTAGAATATTGTTAATATTAAACTTACTTCTCTTAAGGGATTTCAGGTTGTCCATATTTGTTCAGGTTATTCACATTTTTTGGGAATGAATAGTTTGTAAACGTAAACACATTCATTTAATTTTACTTATTAAATTACTGATTAAATTAAATATGTTATCATGATAGTATTTTACTGGTCCAACCCACTTCAGATTGAACTGGGATGTAAGGAACCTGAATTTAAATAATTATCTTTAGTGCATTGTTGCATTTCCTAAATTCACCCCACAGGCCAAATTGGACCTGTTAAGTGTTCTGCCAAGGTACGTATCCACTCAGAACTGTTTCCCCTGGCCTCAGGAGCATCATTTTGACTTTTTATCTCATAATTTCAACTTTTTATATCACAATTATGACTTTATCTCATAATTATGGATTTCTTATCTAGTAATTATGACTTATCTCATAATTATGATTTTTTTATCCCATAATGTCAACTTTTTATCTCATAATTCTGACTTTGTATCTCATCTCAACTTTTTAAGTCACAATTATGGCTTTCTTATCTCATAATTCTGACTGTTAATCATAATTATGGCTTTCTTATCTCATAATTCTGACTGTTAATCATAATTGTGGCATTTTTATGTCATAATTCTGACTTAATCATAATTATTGCTTTTTTATCTTATAATTATGACTTATCATTTCAACTTTTTATCTCATAATTTTGACTTTTTCCATCATAATTATGGCTTTCTTATCTCATAATTATGAATTTTTATGCCATAATTCTGATTTACTATAGGAATATATTTATTCAGTGGCAGAAACAGTCTTCCTATGTATAGAAGTCTGTTTCCACCACTGAAAAAAAAAAAATCCCCATAGTAAGACATAATTGTGCGATTAAAAATTTTTAATTATGCTCCTGCAGTCAGGGGAAACAATTCTGAGCAGGGATACGTACCTTGGCACAACACCTGTTTGGACCCATGGGCCATATGTTTGACACCCGTGGTCTAAAACACCATTATGCAACTGCTATAGATAGACAAAAATAAGTCCACATAGCCCTTTGGTGGTATGGATGATCATCTGACCAACAGGGTACATAAACATGGTTCATCCTTTGATAATCTAAAGGAATGTAAACACTCATCAAGGAATACATAAGATGTGTGGTATTATCAGGTAAAAACTAGCTCTCCTTTTATACACAGTACATGTGAGTGAGTAAGTGAGTCCGGGAACTGGTTTATGACGACAAGCAGCTGCATTCCTGCCACATTCCTGTTTGTCCTGTTGTAAAATTCTCCACCCCTAGGGATCCTGCCATATGGTAGGACAACTCTCTCAATGTTACAGTAAACATACCTCAGAGCAAAAGGCCCAGAAGCTGCTCAGGAGGTATCATGATGGGTGTTGTCTGACATCTAGTGTTCAACAGTGGTAACTACATGTGCAGCAAATATGCATGGTCCTAATAATAAAAGGTCCACAAAGTCTCTTATTACAAAAACTATTGATATATGTTAATCAGATTTGTTCTATGTACTCAGTGGTTATCTAAGTTTTTAATCACATTGTGGGATCATGTGTAATCGAATCATTGGTCCAATTTTCTTCAATGACAGATCGATTACCGCATGTTTTATGTGGCATCACAGCTGGGTGACCTTCAACCAACCATTATTTTCCAGGTAGAGGGTTCACCACCACATTAGGGACTGCATGTTGGTGCGTTCCTAAATCAAATATTTCCAGATCAGTGGATTTGAGCGGATGGCCCAACTTTTTGGCCACCTCAATCCACCAGATATCACTGCCTTTGACTTCTTTCTATGGGGTTAAGTTAAATATGTTGTGTTTCGAGCAGAGATACAGGACATCAACTGATCACTGATGCCATTGCCACTATTGATAAGGCTATGCTACAGCCAACATGCCACAAAATCCAGTGGTGTCTTGATGTGCTTCATGCAACTAAAGGTGCCCTTATAGAGGTCCACACATTTGTCTATTCATTTGCTTTTGTGAAAAATGTATTAAATTGTAAAGAGACTTTATAGACACCCTGTATATGAACAGATGAAGACACAGAATTGCTTAATTTTGTTCTTTTTTTATGAAATGACCTGACATCTTCAACACATCACACCACACACAAGCAACAACATCACCACAGGGAAACATGTTACTCTGAAGACATGATTTAAATTTTAGGTGTGAAAAAATTGCCACTCAATTTAGAAGTAGATTTTTTCTCCACCTGACTGAATTACAGGACTGAGACCATGATAGAGGTATGTGCTCTTCAGGTTCCCCTTCTGGGTCCTACATGCTTTCTTTGAGTAATACAATGACGTGATTATTACATTTGACTTAGTTCAGATGAAGACCTTTGCGGTAACATGTAACTGACCTTAATATTCTTTGATGAAGGCTAATATAGCAACACTTCTTGCTTTTCTGCTGCCGAAAAAATAATAAATCTACTTATCATGCTACCAAATGGCAGTAATTTTCATTCACTGACTGTGTAAACCTGAAAATGAAACAAATCAGTGCAAAACAATGCAACACAATCAAACATTTAAAAATCACCCTGCACAAAATCCACATAATTTTGTACAATACCTTAAATCCTGCTTAAGATAATGTACACTGTCTGAATATTCATATTATTGAAATTACTTATATTACAGCAGTATTTTGTGTTGCATAACACACAGGCATTGTGCACAATATAACACCAGTCTTTCACACCTCTTGAGTAAGTAGGACTCAAAGCAACTGTTTATGCATTTAGTTTTTAGTTTTTTTTTTTAAATCATCCACACCCCTTGTAACTAAAATTGCCCTGCCATAAAGAACAGAAAGGCAGTCCTTTCCTCCAAAATAATGGTACCAAGATATGAAAACAACAGCTCACATGGCTCTGTTAAATCTCAAAAGCAAATGGCACTGCATTATTTAGTAGATGTCATGTTACCGGCTGTTTTTGAGGCAACACTCTCAATCTGTAAGGTTCAAATACAGAACAACACATAACTGATTACGAGTCTCTCCATTCGTTCTCATAATTTGCTTCTGTCCAATCTTTTCTTGGCTGGATTAGGGTACTGAGGGTTCTCAATCACCCCTTCTCCAAACTTCAGCTCCAAAAAGGCGCGCTGGTTGTTGGGGCTGTAGGCAGTGATTCCACCAAAAGACATGGGTACTAGAGGCTGCAGGAAGTGCTCTGGGAACTCCACATCTTGTTTGTGCTCTGTCCACGTGTCTTTTGTCATGACACCATTACGTGGGTAAAATGGCCACAGGTCAACGTGTAGATGGTTGGCCTCACTGTACTGGACTCTGAAAAAGTCTCCCTCCACCGCCCGCTCCCAGACATAACCATTAGCATCCACCAGAGAGCCCGAGTCCAAGTTCTTCAGGTGATCACAGTTGGGAATATCTTCCAGGTAGATGCCAAGGTCTACGTCATAATCCCATGGAATGATGTCCTGATGGCGAACAGCTCCCAGAAGGGTTCCCCCCTCTAGCCAGTATCGGACACCGGAGCTCTCCAGGATATTAATGACATACTTGGTAGTTTCTCTGAGTGCCCTCAGACAGCAGGGTGGTGTCCACCGATCCAGGTACAGGTAGTCTGGAGTATCATCGTGCACAGTGCCAAAGCACCGTGGTGTCTCCTTACTGCAGCCAAACCACTGCTCTTTTCCATCAGGCAGCAGAATACGTTTCAGACCAAAGCTCCTCATTAGTTTTCCAGTGGCTTCCTTTAGTCGAGTGTCAGCCTTCCACTGGTTGTGCGCTGAGCTGAAGAGGGGACGGTGGTTTGCTGAGAAACAGGGGCTCTCCAACAACTTGACCTTCCAGCCTCTCAGTGCAGTCTGTACAAAAAGTGATGAGAAGAGGGGTCTCCCTAGAGGAACAGAGAGGTTAAAGAGGTCCTCAGTGCGGATAAGAACTACAGCATCTCCCTGTAAAGCTGTGCATACACTTCCGCTGCTCCCAGATGTAGCGGGTGAGTATGTGGCTGTCCACTCTCTGAGATTCACCCGCAGGTGGAGACACTGCACAGCTGATCGAGCCAATACTGGCGCAGCTACTAGCCTCACAGGCCCCCCACCTTCGCCCTCCAGCTCTCTGATCAACCTCTCAATTGCTCTAGGTTGTTCCAGCTCCACACCATCAGGCACTAGAAGAACAAACTCTGTCTGGATGTGAAATTCTGGCCTGTGAGCTTGTGGTGGCTGATCAGGACTGGGGGAGAGCAACAGAAGTCGAGCCCCATCTGGAAGTATTAAAGGAGGGTAAGGAGATGTGTCAGCAACAGCCAAGAAGGGGAGTTCTGGTCTCTGGTGAAGAAACGAATTAGCCACATCCCCAACGTAATTCTCAAAATGTTCAAACTCCCGAACAAGTACAGTCACACGAGGGCCTCGGCTGTGTCCTTCTACACCTGCTACTCCGGGTTCACCTCCAGGCCCTCCGAGTAACCCAAGACCTCCACCCAGACTTGAAGCTGGTAGGGAAGCCCTCCTGGTGCCCCTCCCAAGTTCCTTCCTCTTCTCCATCATCTGCTGTTGTGCACGAGACACATAGTAGAGAATCAGGAGGTTGAGAATAATGGCTCCTGTCAACAGGCCTTGGCAAAAACTGATCCGCATTTTTTTAGCCTTGCCAATTTGTCCACACAGTTGAAAAAAGTTTGATTTAGGAATTTAAGTTGATCTCAAGTCCCCATTTCTGTAGTAGGTCTTCTGAAAGTACAAGACAAGCTGTAAAAGACAAGATAAAAAATATAATGAGTTATATGAGGACTATTACTCACATAGTCAAGTGACCAGAATACCCTTGCCATAAAAAACGGTTCAATTCTATATTAAATGCTAAGGTTCTTGACATGCATAACAACTTCATTTAAATGTGGAATAATAGTACTTTTGCAATGCTACTCTTTTAATTTATAGGTCCATCAATAGTACATTCCAAACCCAACCCCTGTATACACTGTATTGGCTGACTGCATCACCAGTCAATAACTGCTAAAATGCAGGGCTACTTACCTTGTTTTGGACTTAAAATGCTCCAACAGACAAACACATGCTAAACGCAGACAGCCACATCACCCATAAGCCATGTTCTATGAAAGCTTTAGAAATATCAAGTCCATTAATCTTGTCTTATTATGTTTTTGATTCATTATAGATTATTTCTGCCAGAGGAGCAAAACTGGATCAAACAGCTGCAGAAAACACACGGATTATTCCACATTGTTAACTAATATGTGAGAGAATCTCACTTGAATCGAGTGTCAAACATTTTAAAACCCGTTGACGAGAATGCACAAAAACTGCTTCGGAATAATTCATTTAGATTAGCTTCACAACCAAGAATCAGGTCTGCGATAATTTACATCGGCTAGCTTTTCACGCTGACTAGCGGTGATGCTAGATGCAACCAAACCATTTCCGCTAGTATTTTTTCAGAATAAAAGCTCCGTTTCTAAATCAGAGGATTCAAAACAATAAATACAATAATAAAAATTGTTTTAAGCGTTTTTCCACATTAAAAAATAATGCAAAAATTGTCTAAAATTAAATAGTAATTCTAAATCGATGTATATACAAAAAGTTGTAATTTTTCAGTGACAAATTACAACTAGTAAAATAATAGTGAGAGTAATTTACATATTAACAACACATTTTCAAAGCTAATTCGTTAATGTATGCGTCCATAACAAAATTCACATTTATACAAGAAGCGGAAACTACGCTGCAGATGATTATATCTACCTTTATAGAGCTCACATATTCCCTGGTCACAAAATGGCAGGAAATAAACCCCCCTTGCGACATATTCATTGTGTATTACCCAAAACATGGCCCTTTATTTGTCAACCACGTCGGGCGTCTCGGTTAACTACTCTTGGAAAAGGAAACAGTTGCATGAAGCACAAAATAAAAGTCCTACACAGCTCACAACACTTAACACATCTAGACGCAATATTAAGACATCAGTGACACAAATATTTTCAAGATATCGTTGATGTTAGATATGACTCATTCGAACCACAAAATAGGTCAGTAGTAGAAATATTTACTTTAATTGTATTTTATATTGAAGGGGCACGACCGGAAGAGTAGTATTTTACTAAGTGAATAGTAATTTTGATCTATGCGTGTGAGAAAAGGAAGAAAGGAGGGTAGCTTATAGTGAAGTGCTGAGGGTTGGAAGACGGGTACGGGGTACTTTTTTTGTTATTGTTCGCACACTAACCGTGTCCACCTCCTTATTCTGAGGAAAGGTTGAACGGTTAAAATGGAGGCGGACAGATCCGGCGGAGGACCAAACCAGAACTCCGGAGGCGGCGGCAGCGGAGCGGGGCGCAACCCAAATGGGCCCAAAGCAGCACCGGGCCAGGCGACATCAGCTGCGGCGACCGGGGCGATGGCTGCAGCTGCTGCAGCGGCGGCGGCGGCGGTCGGGGCCATGCCCGGATCGTCTCAGTCTCGGGATCCGCAGGACGGGGACTCGGGTATGACGCTTCCTGGGATCCTCCACTTCATCCAGTACGAGTGGGGACGATTCCAGGCCGAGAAATACCGCTGGGAGGCGGAGAGGGACGAACTCAGGGTAAATATGTAAAACATTTAGCCTCCTTTTCCAATGCTAACACCAGATAGCGTCCAGATAGGACGCTGTATTTTGTTTTTAATGTTGCTTTGTGAGGGTACACATGCCCTACAGTCAGCCAGATCCAGGATGACAAAATGCTAACGGGCTAACACTACACCTTATCGTCCTGTACTGACCGGGATATGTTATTACCAGACAAAAAAAAAAAAAAAAAAAATATATACCCTTCTTCAGTTTCAGATACTGAGTCTG
>JAPTYQ010000006.1:23827482-23844011 GCA_029814465.1 Ostorhinchus cyanosoma | reverse complement strand
ATATGCCCTTATACATATGATCACTAAAGAACTCAGTTTTATTGCCATTCGATCAATGATACAAGATAAAACGAAATATAGTTACCCAGCTCTCGGTTTGTAGGTTAAGAAGATAAAGAATACAATCTAAAATAGAATATATAAACGGTAAGTAGGGTAAAGTAAAACTACCACAAAAATATGTTAAACAAACAAAAGCATTAAAATACCATTCAAGCATAAAATAATTCCTAAAATCCCCCCTAATGATTCCCAAAATCTATTATGTTATCTGTTACTCTTCAGATGCCCATTTGATCTGCCCTGTTTGCATTATACATAATTCAACCACTTGATACTTGTTTATGATCACAAAAAACAATCACATAATCCTTGAAATAAAAAAAATCTGGGCAAACATAGTTAAGGTGTGGCTACCTTGCAGTGTCTCCTTGATATCAGTGCAGGTACACATCAATGACATGCCTGGACCAGCCTCCTTTTTTTGACTGATGTGGATGCATACTTTGTACTAGACAGTTTTAGAGTTTTCATACCCCACAGGGACAAAAGACATGATCTGTAGGCTGTGTGGTTCAATGGGAATGACTATCACATAGTAGTGGGTTGCCTTTAAAACACCACAGCTAAGATTTAGAGTAATTAGGTTCTTGGTTTTCATTGAGAGATTTGGGGTCTTCATTTGGGGAGATTCTGCATGGAGATGAAGAGTAATTTAATGTAATCCGTTAAACAGTTTGCACAGTGAGGTGGTTTGGATGACCTTTGATTAGTACTTAGTTTCTGTTGACTACAAACTACTTGCAGTTTTTTGCAGTAAATCCCATCACATGATTCTACTATGGTAGTTATTAAAATAGAAGCTTGATGGATAATGACAGCTTAATGGATGATGACACTGAATGGGTATCAACATTTTTATCATTTAAACTAAGGCCTGTCATTCACATGGATCCATAAGTGGTGTAGTAGCTGTTTCTGCTTTACATGACAGATGATCTAGTGCATCTGATGCATTTTTCAGTTAAATTCATTCCCATTTCTTTAAATAGATGCCTCTCTATTTAGAGCTGAGCTTATACATAGTATAAGTAAATTCTGACTGATGTGACCTGTCTCACACATACACACACACACACACACACACACACACACACACACACACACACACATTAGTTAAATGTGTGGTTTTACAGCCCTAAAGGGTATTGCTTCTTTCTACTCGCAAGAAAAATATGAGGCAGTGCGTGATTGAATGCCATCGAAAAGCTCTTGAGCAAGGCATGAGTCGCCAATTCACTCCAATTATTCTGAGCCAGGCAGCAGAAAACAGAAGTTATACTGCACAACAACCCCTATGTGTGTGTTTGTGTGAGGCAGAGTCTTGCTGTAGAGGACTATGCATACTCATCAAATTGCTCCAGGATTAAGAAAGGTTAGGAAAACATACACACACGCAAAGATGTTTCCGCACAGCTTTTGGAATACAGTTAATCTTTTCATTTCTAAACCAGTATGGGGTCTTCGTCTGAAATGATGCTTTGCTTGCTTATTAGGATGAGCTATCTAGTGGATTTCATACGCTTGACAAAACCACAGGAAAACGTATCTTTCTTCCACTTTCACTCCACTTCTCACTTTGCCCCGGACTCAAACCTATGCAGTTATAAATAGGAGTCTGATAAAATATGGATGAACAATAACAAACTGGCTCTGCTCGCCACTTTTATAGGAACTCGTGGGAAAGGGTTAGAATGGAAGTCAAAAGCAGGCCATCGCCATGTCCAACATGCCATTAGGGCTTGTTGTGGAACTTTGTTTTGGTGTGTGCGTATTTGCTGCACATGGTCTGGTTTCACGGGTACAATTAGCACCACGTTCTGTGCTGTGAGAAGGAGTCTATCTCTAGAGTGCCAAGCTGAATAATTGACCTAGCTTACATTTTATCACCCCCCCGGCCACAGCCCCCTGGTTTTTGTAGCCAATTGCTCGCAGGGCTCTCAGCATGCCAGTTAGCATGCCCTCGCCATGCCCCGCAGTGTTAACAGCATACCCTACCTGTCGTCATAGTGTGATCACATGGCATACTTGAGTTTAAAAGGATAATAAAGAATCCCTGTGAGGAAAGGTTTACGTCAGTGACAGCAAAATCATCAATAGTGTCAGAAAATGCCAGGATTTGTGTGTGTCTTCATGAGACGGTGTAAATCTGCATGTACTTGTAGCCTTGCTTGGGATTGTGTGGGATTACAGCACATGTTCCTTCTGTGGGTGTTTTTGGTGTTAAAAGCCACCTGTGGTGCTGTGTCTCCAGTGACAGGCCAGAAATGAAGGCCCTCCCCTCTCTGGGCCAGGTGGGACGTCCCAGTGCGGCTGTGGGACGCCAACACAGAGGACAGGTGGCAGTGGCCTTGTCCCCCCCCGTCCTTGAGACACACAAGAACTGATCCCACTGTACTTTATCAAATTACAGTTGTATTGTACAAGCCCTCTGACTAGCTTTTTTCTGTCCTTTTTACCTTATCCTCATTACAGTCTAACAGAGAAACTGTCAGTGCATCAGAGAGACTCCATTTACTCCAAACGAAACAACTACGTGTCTCTCTCTATATTATTAACTAATTTTTAGCCATTTAATTTGACTAACTATGACAGTAGTTGAGTAAAATAGATTACTGGTGACCCATATGACATCACTTCCTGTTGAGTGTGGCCCAGGCTGCTCTTGGGAACACATCTCTAATTAAAAGCTCTGCGCTTTCAGCCATGACACACATATGACGTCCATATGTACTGCATTATTACTGTGCATGCCTTACTCCCACACATTGCCACTGCTGTTGGCTTTATAGTACTAAAATCACAATGAGTTTTTTCCTTTTATTCAAAACCCTCCATATTTTTCTTCAACATTTTTTTTGCTGCTCTGTGCTTAGTGAGCATCTTCTAATCAAATGTAGGCAGAAGGCCCAACTTTTTTGGATGCTGTTCTCTGACTAAATGCTACACGCACACACTTGATGTTCTCAAGCACACTCAATCAGAGCACACTGTCCCAGAAAAGTTCATTGCTCTACTTGTTGACTCATGGATTCTCTCTTGGGGATGGAGGGATGAGGAGATGGAGGGTGGCCAGTGGAAGAGGAAAGCTGCCCTTGTCTCTGTCCCGCAACTAGCAAGCAGGAGTTGATGGAGAAGGCTAAATATGTCAGCTTTCCATGCTACCCTAGACTCTGGATTTGTCAACAGTAGCAGGTCAGACAGGGGAAAAACCCATCCACATGAAAGAGAGGTCAGATGGTACAACAGGTTTGCTCACACCAAGGTTCATTTGTACTTGAGTTTTAGTTTTTCCCATCACAGTAAAACAGGGCAACATTAGATGACTCCCTAACTGACTACCTTTCACTTGTAGAAAATAACTGTGATTAGAAATTGTCCATACATCTTGATAAGTGCGCTTACTGTATGATGGAGAGCTGCATTAATCTGTCTTGCAGAGCACAGTAAATTAAAGCTTCTGCATTTCACCCTGTTGCCTTTTTTACTGTCTTAAGAGCAACAAAAAGGAGGAAGAAGGAAAAACAAAGGTCATAGTCTAAGAATGAGGTTCGTAATAAATGAGCAACGCCATATAACAGCAAGCCCTTTGACACAATACTCTCTCTGTTTTGGCTACCTTTATGTATCAGGGAAAGGCCGTTTTTATTGTGCGAGCTCATTGTCATGTGAAAACGGGTGTGTGTGCACTGCCATGAATGTATGCTGGCCAACAATACTGTGTCAGGGATTTAAGGTTCTGGGCACCAGTGGGAACCTGTCGTTCTAGGACCACAGCGCGACACTTGTCTGGTGAATGTGTGCGATGCTTATCCGTTTGTGAGCAGGTTGTAGCTCGTCTGTGTGTGTGAGAAGGTGCAGAAACTCGTGCCCTGCCCCTGAAGGCTGACACAGACAATAGTGTGTTAACTCAGAGGTGAAAATTGCATATTGAAATCATTTCGTTTGGTTCAGTGCAAATTGAATCAGTGTTAATACATAGTGTCTGGTGTGTGTAGTTTATTAGGTTCCCTGATCATTACATGCTGACATTAGGGCTTCTGATTATCTCCACATTGGTGACACTAATTAAAGCTACATGAGCACAATTCATTAAGGTTAATAACTTAGGGTACCTCTGTGTGATGGAGAATCACCACATTATAATTATTTTTTTGGATGTGTTTTGGTCTCTTATGTCCTACCTAATCATGACAGTTTTCACTATTCTAGGGGTGTAAATGTACATCTTCTACATGTATAGACGGCATTATATTTCACTCAAAACATGTTAAAAACAGAATTACATGGTCATTATTCTGGATATTATTTTAAATGAAGCTTGACTGTCCACCCTGATGTTGATGTTTGTGCTTAACATTTGTATTGTATTGAGAATTTCCTCTCATATGTAATAATACATATAATGCATCATTAAAAAAACACAAGCTTTGTTTTTGAAGCCTACTGTGCAACTGCTCCTGTCTGAACAACCTTTGTGCTTTATGCCGGCAAAAGTAGTATCCTAGAAAGTGATATATTATTAATCGCAGCATAATCATTGCAAATTATTGTGCTGCTGTTCAGTACATTTCGTCTTCTTTTACCACCCATCCTTGCAAATTATGTGACAGTAAATGCAGGATATTTTTGTTCATTTGTTTTAGTAGTCCTTGCACATAAATTCAGTCACTTCATCGCTTCATTTAAACATTTTAAAAACTCATATAGTACTACACCCCTCCTCCAAGTATAAACCACATTAAGTTATCTGTATTTCATGGCCTTTTGGATCATGCATTCGGTGTTGACATTCTAGCTTTGACAATTATCTCCAAAATTCGCAGATAAACACGTCAAATCACATTGCATTAATCAGGATTACTCAGCAGCAGCAGCAGCAGTAAGGTTTGCTTGTCAGATTATCCTGTGTACCACTGGCCCTCCTAGCTGGTTATATGACTGTATGTGTGTGTGTATGCGCGTGCTCGCTCTTTCCTGGGTGATTGAATACCCTCTCAAGTAGACCGAGTGCCTGCCCCATGAGATAGTGTTTTTAGACTGTTCTAGTTTTACAGAACTGAGTGTGCGTGTGGGAGCAGACTCATGCACACAGACACGGGTGTGCAGAGGAGAAATGGGCTGTAAAACAAGCGGCATTAATGCTTCAGCACCACTTGTCACAGAGAGAGAAGGACGAGGGCAGAGTAAAAAAGAAAACCTATTGTGACGTTGCATTACTTGTATGCATATTCTGGGAATTTCTTAGACAGTGCAAGACCTTTACTTTTCAACCTATTTAAAATTGGCATCACTGTTTTTCCCAAACAGGGGCATTTTTCTGCTCTGTCCAATAGAGGGCAGGGTTTTTCCTGCCTGATAACAACTATAATTTTGCCCAGAAATGAATTCTTGAAATGCATGATAGAAATCTCAGTGTTAGTTTTCCAGGCATTTGCCATTTCACGCTTTTAATTGCTATATAATAACTTACCCACTGGGTGACCTTGTCTCAAAATAGTCTTTGTCAAAACTTGACTGTAATTTCATTCTGCAATTTCTCATTATCACTTATTTTTTCCTCCTAACAATACCTGGTTTTTTTTGACAAATGGACATTGACTGTCTTTTTCCTAGAGGTAAAACATTATCAGCTCAGTGTGAGGAAGGAAACAGACAGAAAATAAGAGAGGAAGCACACAAAGGAAGGATGTGTCTTAAAAGTAGGTAGTTGAATTTGTTCCGTCTGTGTTTTTTCTTTTTTCTTTTTCTTTTTTTTTTGTTCTGTTCTGCAGCTGCGCATTAAGGCCTTGGTCAGGAGAAGTTAAAAATAAGAGCCCTGTTCCACAACCCTCTACTTACTCCTCCGGGTTCTCAGAAGTCATGTTTGCTATGCTCGTCACATCAAACTTTTCCCTTCACGCACATGCTCACAGTGGTTGCCTGCAATCTCTGTTAACATCAGATGCTTTACTCTTGCCTTAACTGAGACAGAACACATTAATACCCTTTTCTCCAGTTACAGCAGTGTCCTTATCCAGCATAAATTGATTTGGCAGAGACATATCTTTTTGAGTGGCTCTAATATGCTTCTCTGAGGGTGCTTTGTGTCTTCTTTAACATCATGTGCACGTGTGTCTTCCAGGCTCAGGTGGCATTCCTACAGGGTGAAAGGAAAGGGCAGGAGAATATGAAACAGGACCTGGTAAGACGGATCAAAATGCTAGAGTACGCCCTCAAACAAGAGAGGTAAGATAACACTAGGGAACTCCTCTAATGTCCACACATAATTGTACTGCTATCATGATGTTTTGCATGCTTTATGAATTATGTTTTGATAGTGAAAGCTTTGATTGTAATGCTGCCCTCATGTGGTCCTTTTTTGGGATTGCAGGGCTAAACACCAGAAACTGAAGACAGGAAATGATCAGAGTCCGACAGACAAGAAACCAGAGACAGAGGCAGACCAGCGTATGTTTAACATCATTCTTAAAATATTGTTTTTGCATTCAAGGCTTTTTTTGTTTTTCTGTTCTTGTTTTCATGCCTTTTTGTTGCATCATTATTGACCACTCTATTTTTTGTAGTTCCCAATGGGCCTGCTGAGTCGGATTCTGAGCCAGCCAATCAGATGTCCTGGAAAGAGGGACGTCAGTTACTGCGCAAGTAAGGCCTCTTCGTCATCAGCCTTTTTTTCTTTGTTTTTATCTCAGCATCATGTTAACGTTCTCCATCTGTCCTAAAAAATGTTTAGCAGGGTTTATTATTAATCTTGTGATCTAGTTTAAAAAGATCCATTTATATGACTCTGGGTTTATATTTATTTCCTGTGAATGTAGATATCTTGAGGAAGTGGGTTATTCAGACACTATTCTGGACATGCGATCCAAGCGTGTGCGCTCCCTACTTGGGCGGAGTAGCCCAGAAGCTAACGGACCTCCACCCAGTGAAGCTTGTTCCGAACCTGAGCCTCGAGCAGGAGGAGAGTCACTGTTGGTCAGACAGATCGAAGAACAAATCAAGAGGTGAGAACGGGAAAGAATCCACAGAAGAGTAATATCACACAATGCAACTAAATCCCTCACTATTTTCACTTACTATTTACTTTTAATATTCCACTCCTGCCTGTGCTTTGTACTGTGATTAGTAGTACCTTCCTTACAAAAAACAACTGACCTGACATGTCCTTTTGCCTAATTTTCATGTCACTGTATAACTTAGTTACATAGACAAATGAGTGACAGATATATTGTATCATACTATACTGTTCAGATGAGTTCAGTGTATTAACCTGAGTCCTATCACTTACTGCTCAGATCTGATTTTAAAAGAAAAAATTCAGATTATCTCATAAAATATGGTCAAGAATCCAGTGTGAACTAATCTTAGTCCTGAACTGAAACACATTCACAAAAACAGTGAATTCAGAGATGTTCAGGTCATTTTCTTCTGTAATAGTACTAATACAATACTAAGAATCTACATTATTTATTTTGCAGTAAAAACCTCCTAGTGTTTTATTATTATTATACTTGATGCTTTTGGTTTCATTTCACTGCTGTAGATGTTTACGATTGAGGTCATTTGAACTACTTAATACAGGGTTTCCGCAGGGTCTTAAAAAGTCTTAAGTCTTGAATTTACAAATTTGTATTTAATACCTTTAAAAAAGTCTTTAAAAAATATTGCATTTGAAGTTATGTTGTCATAAACTTGTTCACTGCATTGTGTTTGTGTCTGTTAAATGTCCAATTTGCAAAGAAAGTACTGTTCATTGACTCCATTCCACCCGTTCCAACCCAACAATTTACAATAGTGGAAAAAAGTTTCCAGACACCTTCAACATTTTGCACAATCTAAAACATTATCATGAAATATTTTCAGAAAAATCTTTTTTGTGTTTCAAAAGGTGTGGATACATCAGACGGACACAAATGAAAGCAAATGATTTTTTTTTTGTCAGCAAGAAGAAAATTACTAAAAACTATAAAAATTCTTGACAGTTCTAACATGTCATGTCCTGGATGAGTTTCAAAGGGCATAATTTTACTGAAACATCCAATTTTGACCTCAACTGAACAGTGTATATGCAGAGGGGAGCATGTGGGTTTGGAGAATGGGGCAATACTTGGCAGAGTTCAATGGCTTAAGGGTGATTCAGGTATTGTTAATGTTGCTGCCCCTGGTGAGAAATGACTCAGAATGGTGGAAATCAAGTAAATAGTCAAGTAAATAAATATATTTTCCTGAATTCTAGGAGTCACAAATTTTTGGCGGTATGGCAAAGAAATGGGCATTAAATTCTGTTGTAAGGCAAAAGGTCTCAAAAAGTCTTAAATTAAACTTGTAGTTACCTGTAGGAAGCACGTTTATAGTATCTCTAACTCACTCAAGTACATAGTTGTGACAAATCTCAGTCTAGAGTGACATAAAAGTTGCATGAATGCTGATTTGACTGTTCAGAATAGGATTTGAACCTGAGTTATGTATGCGTGAAAAGATCAGATTTTTTGGGGGGGTGGGGGGGGATGATTGTGAAAATACAGACTCTGGAGGTGAGACAAAAAAAACATGTCATCGCTCCCAAAGAAGCATAAATGACAAGATGACGGGCCTAATCAAAGACAGTGCAAATGAGTGACAAATAAATAAAGATAACAAACAGATGGAACACTTGCCTGTTGTGTGAATGCAGCCATAAGGCACAAAGTACTGTCTGCTTTGGACAGGAAACTTTCAAGTATAAATTTTCTAATGTACTCTGAGAAAACACAAAAAACTTCACTAAAATCACTACACCACTAGAAACCCTTCAGCACAAATGTTAAATGTGCGAAGTAGTGAGTTACAATTACAGAACTGAATAGTATAATAATGATCTCTCTCTTTTTAGATTGTACATTGATTGCATTTTCTCACCTCCGGCATACATCAACTGCCCGCCTAGACGATCAATAATACAAGATAAATATAAAGTTAGTTCATCCTTTTTCATGTGCAACGGGGAAGCTCAATTATTCTTGTATTTGTAGGAATGCGGGCAAAGAAAGCTCTAAGGAGCGTTTGGGTGGCTCTGTGCTCGATAAAATTCCCTTTCTGCATGGCTGTGAGGATGACGATGAAGATGACAGTGATGAGGAAGATGACTTCCAAGGCATGGCCACTGACTGCATTGACGGACCGCGCAAGAACAAGAAGTCTCGCGTAAAGGTGGGATCGCTGAAATGGAGAGTTTTTTTTTTCCAGTTATAGCAAAACCCTAGACTATCTTTACATGTGAGTAACATTGTCTTTTCCTTCAATCCTTTCCTTTTGTCTTTTTTCCAGATGGGTTCAGAGCCCATGACCACAGACTTAGACCCAGAGGATGAGGAGGACGAAGATGACTCAGAAGACGCCCAAAGTGAATTTGACTTCCTGGGCTCGGGGGAGGATGGGGAGGGGGCGGGAGAGGCCCGGATCTCGGGGGACGGACGGGAGCTAGGTACGCTGTTGCCATAGCAACATCATCAGCACCAGCACTGCCAGAATCACTGCCACCAGTGCATCTGTCTTTTCTGCCACCCCCACCCCCACCCTCTCTCCACTGCTCACCATTTTATCTTTTACTTCTCGTTGTGTCTTGGCATCTCTTCTTGTCAATAAAACCAACCTCTTTTCCCAACCACCTGTCTCTCTGTCCTTCTGTCCTGTTTCACGAGCTGTCAGTCTGTTACTCTTTAGACTTGTGTAGCTGTCATCTCTGTCTGTAGATCTATTATCTGTAATCTGGGATCATTTCAAAAGTTCTAGCGCATGCTGCCCTGTTTTTTTTGTCCACATTTCATGATTTGAGTCTTGTGTGCTGTAGTTCTGTGCTTTGGTTGATTTCATCCTCTCACAAGAAGGCTTTTAAAAGATGTTTTCAGAGTACAACTTTTTTTTTTTTTTTTTTACATATGTCTTTCATCTGTCCCTCTGTTGGCCTCTCCATCATTCCTCCACATCTCTGCATGACTGGATGTTTTGTGTTTCTCTCCTCTTGCTGGGTTCAGAGAACCGCAGGAACAAGTTGCAAGGCATGATGTCGGACTTCCCCCCTAAACCTACCCCGCCCCCCTCTGTATCGGGACAGGCTCGCACCGGGGAAGGTAAGACTCCCCTAATGCCTGCCAAATATCCGTCACATAAAACCACAAACTTCCATCCCCAAGTACTCTTCCTCAGTCTTCTCTGACATCCCATGAGCAGGATTGTAGCTGCGTTATTGAATCTCAAATGTAGATGTTCTTAGGTGTAATTTTAACAGCTGTGTGGGGGTGAACTTACAAAGTTACTCATACACATATAAATATTTCCTTTGGTACACAGTGTAGGACTAAGAACACAAGATGCTTGGTTTCTTGCCACACAGACCCAGGATTCATTGCTATATTTCACACTTATTTTAGTCTGCATTCAGGGGGCGTTGATGTTTTGTCAAGTTGCAGTAGTGACCTGTGTGCTTTTCCACCACACACCTAAAGGTGGTGCCCTGGGGTTCTCCTCTGACGTCTTCATTATGGATGCGGTTGGAGGAGGCGACATGAACCTTGGTGAACTAGCTGACCTCACTGTTGCCAATGACAACGATCTCTCCATGGATGTAATTGAACATTTAGGATTTCTGACAAATGTTGAATACAAACTCAAACTATATGAATATTTCAATGCTTGTAAATGTGTCGTATCAGATGCAGGATAACAGAGAAGAGTTTAAAAAGACATGGAATCCTCGTTTCACACTACGCAGCCACTTTGATGCCATCCGCGCTTTGACCTTTCACCCTAGCCAAGCAGTCCTGCTCACAGCTTCCGAGGATGGAACACTAAAACTGTGGAACCTCAACAAGGCAATGCACTCTAAAAAGTAAGAACCCTCAGATCCACATGGAACTTAATGACGACTAAGGATCAAGGAATTCACGATAAGCTCTGTATTGAGAGATTTTCATGATGACCATAGTAGAAATAGAGACAAAAAAAGCAGCCCATTTAAATGACTGTGTCCTTCCACAGGAATGCAGCGTTGGATGTAGAACCCATCTACACATTTAGAGCACACAGGTGAGCAAAGTGTGTGGTGAATGCATGAATGACTTTGGCGCAAACATTTAACCGACATACACAGAGTCTCTGCAACATCTGATAAATTTCTCTACTTTCAGTGGTGCCGTTCTGTCACTAACCATGGGTGAGGATGGAGACTCTTGCTATAGCGGAGGTCTGGATGGAACCGTTCGGTGCTGGAAGATGCCAGACCTTAATGTGGATCCTTACGACAACTACGGTTAGTCCCAGTTGTTATTATTCAACTGCCATCGTGTATTGAATAAAGAGGAGATTTTGATGTATAGAACTGTTGTCTTCATCACTGTTTTCATGTGTTTGACTTCATTCAGATCCTGGCATCGAGAGCAGTGTGCTGGCAGGTCATGAGGATAGTGTGTGGGGTCTCACGTATTCTGCAGTCCACCATCGTTTGGCCTCATGTTCAGCTGATGGCACTATTCGCATCTGGGACCCTCAGAACTCGGCGCCATGCCTGTCTGTCTTCAATAAGGAGAGAGGTAGCTGTGTGTTTTGGTTGTATATGCTGTATATATTGCTGTGCAGCTCAATGTAATGGGGTGACACATCTCATATTTTATGTTCTCCCAGAACATGGTACACCCACCTCTGTGGCTTTTGTGGCCTCTGACCCCAACCAAGTAGTTGTGTCATTTGATGTTGGTGAGACATTGATCTATGACCTCAACACAGAGCAGAGTGTCACTGCCCTGGAGACGCAGACCAAAGATGGTATGTTTGTAGAGCTAACACTTCATTTGTAACATGAAATTACCACAACAGTTGAACATATGTAGGTCCTGCTTAATTATATTTACTTTACAGGCAGTGAATTGATCAACCGTGTAGTCAGTCACCCATCTGAACCTGTCTCCATCACTGCACATGAGAACCGCACCATCCGCTTCGTAGACAACAAGACAGGTATCTGTGGGAGCTTTGCATATATCTGTCATTAGTTCATTTCCTATGTGGACTCTTACTTTTACTCACATGAGACTGTGTGTATTTAATCCTGGTCTATTTGTTCCCACAGGGAAAGTTGTGCACTCAATGGTGGCTCACCTGGATGCAGTTACCTGTCTCACAACAGACCCTAAAGGCACTTACCTCATCTCAGGCAGTGAGTTCCAATCTACCTTTAAGATCTGAATAGCTTGGAATCAGTTTTCATTCCCATTAAGAGTCCTCTGGATAAACCAGTCTAGTGCTGTGCCATTTTAATTACAAATCATTTTAATGGAATGAATAGTTTGTGTCCTTAATAATGATTAAAAGTCATTGTCTTATGAAAAAGTAAAAGTTTATGCACTGACTAAAATTACACTGTAAAGAAGTTGTGAAAAAAACAATAAAAGGAGTTCATTTTCATTGTATTCCACTGCCTTCTTGTTTATCTTCGCTCTCCACCCCCTGCAGGCCACGACTGCTCGGTGCGCCTGTGGATGCTCGACAACAGGACGTGCGTGCAGGAGATCACGGCCCACAGGAAGAAACACGATGAGGCCATTCATGATGTGGCCTTCCACTCTTCCCAGCCCTTCATCGCTAGCGCCGGCGCAGATGCACTTGCCAAGATATTTGTCTGACAGCACTGTCGTTATTCTGGTGAGATGGGAGTGCAGGATACGAGGCAGGGATGGGCACAGACAGAGGAAACAATTGGATCTATTTAGCCTTAAGTCTAGCAGCTATTATAATGACTCCAGATTGCATTTTATCGCAATTTGTGTGTGTCATGACTCATTAGCGGCGACACAAAAGAAGAGTATTAGTGTAAATATTTGTTCGTCTGACATTGTTTACTACTTCTCTTCCTTTACAGTCCTATAACTCCATCTGGTCCAAAAGAGACTGAAGACTACAGTGGACTAGTTTCACCTGCTTATACTCACACATGTACACTTGTCCTGCACCCCACTGGCTGGGCCATCGCCACAGGACGTCACCTCCCCACGATTGCTCACCATTTTATGATGCCTCAGTGACTTCTTGTAATACTAATCATCCTGCTTTTTTATAACTTTAAGATCCTGGCTGCTCTGTTTTCCAATAACAATGTTTGGAGTAACACTTTTTTACACTACATAAAATTCTGTTCTGCTTTTTTCAGTCTGCTAACGGTTACTACGAAGCACTGTGTGTGTGTATGTGCGCGTGTGTGTGTGCGCGTGTGTGTTTGTGCGCTTGAATAGCTTACATACTAATCACATTTTACACATAACCACGAATGACACACGCACAAATGCACCGACACATTTAGTTTGAAAGCTTTTTTAACAGTTACATTTCTTGTGGCTAAAATACATACAGTATATAGACATGACTAAATACAGTAAATAGCTCCCAGTGCTGCCAGAAAACATCTGAGCTGGGATTCAATGTATTACATTCCAAAGACTCCTGGAAGAATGTGTGCGGTGTCATATTTGGGGTTGGAGAATGTTTAACTTAGTTGTGTAAAAGGAGACACTAGACAGTTGCAAACCAGTGTTGGACAATAGCTTTAATTTCAACTTCAATCGCCAAGACACCAAGTTTCATTGTATGTGCAAGTGTTATATAGTGTCCCTGTGATTCTGCCTCCTCGCGTGTGTGCTGGTTGAGTTAAAAGTCACTCTGCTGTACAAGATGAATGAAAGTATTTCTGCAGTGGAGGAAATATCAACAATAAGATCCATTTTTGCAGATGTACAGTTTAGACTCTGCAGACAGATGCTCTCTGACTACATTTACCAGCTACCGACAGATACGAGAGCAGTTTTCAGCCTGTAGATTTGAAGGGTGTAGGAACTCTGTATACACTCAGCAACTGACGCAGATTGCATCATTTGGTGCTTTTTACTGTACAGAAGAGTGTGTGTGTATGTATGCTTGTATATGCACTAGTTAAATCACGGTGCTATGAAAGACCTTGTTAATCTTGAGTCAGAATCAGGGACCTGTTTTTTGTGTGTTTGTGTGTGTGTGTGTGTGCGTGTGTGTGTGTGTGTGTGCGCGTGTGTGTAAAGAAAGACTGTTTCTCACTCATCGGGCTAAACATCGACATCTGTGACATTTCATACTTTTAAATGACATTTCATTGTTGAATCATTTCACGAACTTGTATTAAGATACTGTGTGGTCACTTTTCAGGATTAGCAATGTTGGGGTTTCTCATTAGATGGATGTGGATGTCAGCCTTTATCATTTCAGGCTTGGTTTGTGTGGGAGTGTACAGATCGGATGATAATTCTATTACAACGAGGAGCATATGGACTGAAATGGTTTCCTCAGATAAGATCTTTTGTCATTGCGGATGAAAGTTGGATCCAGTTTGTAGGTTGGGTTTGGTTTTTGCTTGATGTTATTTATTCAGGCATCTGAAAAAAAGGAGGGAAAAAAAGTATCTTTCATCACCTTAATCTGTGTGTTAAGTTTACCACATTAACCTGAGAGCCAATGTCTGAAGCTGGACTCCAGGATTTGAGGAGGCATGCTGGGAGAAAAGGTTCTAGGGGGAAAAAAAAAAAAGTAAAATCCATCTTAATTTTAGATACTTTTCTTATTTCAAAAGAAGGAGAAGAAAAGATGTGTTGGTTTCAGCTAACATTAGTAACATGGGAAAGAGGTGACATGACTCAGCGCCTGAACTGGCCAGCTGCTATATATCAACGTTAACCCAGAGGAAATTTAGATGTTTCAAGTGGAAACATTGCTCCTTTGAGAAGAGGGTGATAAATCAGGGACATTTAAAATATTCCCCTCTCTTACAGTGATCACTGCAGGGCACATTTGTTGAATCCCTGCTAAAAGCTGTTACAATTATATTGTAAAATGTTGATAAAATCTTGCAAAATGAGTAGGATCCCTTCATAAAAAGAGAGATGAAAGAGTCACATCAGTCAGATCTAAATGTTTGTTGTAGCCTGAAGGAAAACATTCCTCTCCTAATCGCTGGGGTCAAAGTTTTTCCTTAAAATGTCTGAAATTTGAGTAGATAGTAGTTATTCAGCTGGACATGTTTCAAAAATGAAAGAAAATAACCGGGTGCAACTATATTATTGTACTGCTGCTGGGCATAATGTCCCGTGAACACATTTAACTACTATCTGGGTCCGCATTGCACTACATCTAATACTGAATGAGTTGAAGTGGTTATAAACAGGGTGCAGAAATCCAATCTGGAGTTAATACTACAAGGATGGGGCATGCTGTTATTTGTAAGTGAGAGTTACTGATGGCCAACTGTTGTTGATGCTGATGTTTTTTTCACTCTGAGCTACTTTGTCCCTTTTCTGAAAACATAGACAAATCAGTGTGACACATCAAAAAGAAAAAGAAATTGAAACAGAGGTTGTAAATGATGACTCAAGATGCCATTACATGCTGTAAATGTCCATCATTTCCTTGTTTTCTTTCTTGCATTTCTTTTCTTTGATTATGGATATGATTAATAAGATGTAAGAATACTGTAGTATCATAAGTGAATCATTCTTCCTTGCTAGGCATAGAAATTACTTGTGATTGATAATGACAATGTATAACTTGTAAAAAAGTAAAATCATTAAAAAACATGAAAAATTCTGAAAATAAGTTTTAAAAAAAAGTATGTTACCAGTCAGAGGCCAAGGTAAAGGACTCTTGTTTCTTTGTGTTTTTATTTTTTTAATAGCAATTTATCACTGTGTGATATTTTGTACATCATATTAAGCTGTATTCAAACTATTTCCTCTAACTACAAGGGATAAGAGACCTGCTTTTTATTAATTTTGTTTTATTATATATTTTTGAACTGCAGTTTAGCTTGTATCAAATGACTTTCTCTTTTTGTTTACGGGTCCCCTGTTGTATGTCATTAAGGAAGAAAAAATGAAGATTTTGTACAGTGAATACATGTTGTCTTGTGTCTTCTTTCTTGTCTTAAAGTATAAAAACTTTTTTTAAAAAGTGGGCAGAAATAATAAAGAATGATCCCTTTACTTTCTAAAATTATAAGTAGGTAAAGGGTCAGGTATTGAACTAAAGTAAAAGGACAATTATTCATAGAAAAAAAAACACATCAGCATGCACAAGCCCATTTTAGTAACATTTCAGTGGCAAATACATGTGTTTTGGAATTAATAAAATACTTTTTAGTGCAGCCTTTTACCTACTTTAAATCAACTGGTGTCCAACTATCAAACACCGCCCTCTAGAGGTGAAAACCAACAGTTACAAATATTACAGCTGCTCAGTAAATACATCTGGACGTCATTTTCACCTCACTTTTTCAGTAGCGCACTACTTTCTGTGCTGCTAATCTTTGTGTCCAATGAATTTGAAATTGTGAGATGGTTCAGTGAAGTGTGGATGTGCACGTGGAAAGAAGGTAGGTCATGAGATGATTAAGCAAAATGTGGCCAATCATTTAGGGTGTTTAA
>JAPTYQ010000006.1:23659372-23670459 GCA_029814465.1 Ostorhinchus cyanosoma | reverse complement strand
GAGAGAGAGAGAGAGAGAGAGAGAGAGAGAGAGAGAGAGAGAGAGAGAGAGAGAGAGAGAGAGAGAGAGAGAGAATAGAGGGAGCTTGCATTCATTATTTACATCACTTGGTATTGGAATATTAATGCTAAAAGCAATCGGGCAACCCTTCATTAAATTAACTGGAGATGTAGGGAAAGAGAGGAGAGGGTGAGATGGAAGGATGGGGAGTGAGGGAGGCAGAGACAGTGGGAGAGGAGAAAGGCGCACACTCTGTTAAATGGGCCCTAAAATTAGTGAAGCAAAAACACCTCCATTAAGAAAGCTCGCATCTCCCTCTCTCTCTCTCTCCCCTCCTCCACTCCGGCTCTTCTTTCCTCTTTTCTGCTCTCCTCATTCTTTTAAACACCTCTTTCCTTCTCATACGTACAAAAATCACTGCTTTACCCACAAGTGCCTGCTCCGAAACCTCTTTGAGAAATATGCATTTCTGTGCTGTCCCCCTTAAGTGCCTGTTCAAAATTTAAACATGCTTATGGTGGCAGAATGTGTCTTTGGTCCCCATGTGCATCCCTCTGGAGATCACTCCTCTATCGTTCACTCTATCACTCCCTCTTCTGCATCTCTCTTTTTTTTTTTTACACTGTATTTCCTTTATCACTTCACCTTATTCTCCCTCTTCCCATCTCTCTAAAATCTCTCTTAAAAATCATTCTCCTCCTCTACCTGCCAGCAGTGCCTTATATTCCAATATGTACGAATCTGCACACACTAGAAATCCAAGCACACGTGAATTAACACACAGCGTTCATAAATGTTCAAACTCATGCACACATACACACAATATGAGGACATACACAGACACTGACAGCAGCAGAATGGTTCTCTCCTGCACAGCAACACATTGCGTATATGCAGAGCCACTCTTCCTATTAGTGGAACGCTGCTACGCACTGTTGACTTCTGGAGAGAAAAACATACAGTCATGTCCACTGGTTATCAAATGATGCCACAATTACCCACCCCTCCACCTGCCACTTGGCACGTCACAGCGTGTGTACAATGTTTGTGTAATAGGCATGTGACAGCCATATAGGGAAATATGATCATCTGAATTAAACTCCAGACAACTGTTTTTGTGTGAAACTGGGTCACTTCTCATTGGCGGAAACTAAATCTTCCATAGTCGCAGTGATTTTTTTTGTCTTCAAAGCTGAAAATGAAAGTTCGAGAGAAATATTTCTTTTTTTTTTTTTTTGCTGTACATAGAATATATGATTTCACACATTTGTTCTAATTTACCTTTGACTAATTTAACTTCCTTCCACTCCAAATTTTTTGGAAATGCAACTTTTGCCAATCAATTCATCCATATTACCCCATCACTTAATCTGAGCATTATTATTAGACTGAGCAGGAGCCCTCGATAAACAGCATTTATGATAGATCACAAAGCTGACAATGTCAAGTCAGATGCAGAGAAAGTGATTTATCTACTAGAGGTGTTTTGTATGACAACCCACTGCCTCAAAAAAAGCTTAAACTCCTGAAACTTAATTGCACACAAGTGAATGTGATCCCCTGACAGACTGCTTCATACAATTCAGTTCAGGAACACAATCTGGTAAGACAAACCTTCAAAAAATTGTGAAATATTCAAAAAATGTATGAACATAAGGCTGAGAAGAAGTGTAGGAAGAAGTGTCGGTAGGGAGTAAAATGCTCAGTCACAGAGTATGCCACAAAACTGCTACTTTCAGTCTTTGCGTAGACATAAACTGTATGAAAACTCACCTATTTTCTTAAACGGTGGTTAATTATGCAGCGAATGTGACGTCACAGCTCTGCTTAAATAAAGCAAAGCAAATACACCACAAGCTCATAGCAGTTAAAAGCAGGTTTAAGGAGCAATTAAAAATAAAAAATAAAAAAAAATGACCACAGTAGATGTTGGTAATGCCGAGATGAGCAGAAAAAGGAAAAAAAATAAAATAACACACTAACTTAATATAAATAAATAAAAAATCAGCTTACTTACCAAGCAAATATAGAACCATATGAACTACGGATGGGCATATTGACCACAGTAATAGGAGTGGGTGAACCACAAGTATACGACTTTTTCAGACTTTATGTAGCATACACAGCAGAAACGTGTGGCAAAAACAGTGTCATATACACTTCATTTGTTCCATATCTCTGTAAAGGAAAACATAAAACTATTCCACCCCAAATAAAAATGTGTTGACTCTTCACACGAAAATAAGTTAAATATGTTTCCAGTTGTGCTCATAAGTTTACATACTCTTGCAGAATCTGTGATTCTTTGGCCATTTTTCAGAGAATAATACAAAAATGTTTCTTTCACTCATGGCTAGTAGGTTGTTAAAGTCATGTATTATCAAAAAAAAATGTGTTTGCTCTTTTTACATCATACTGACAACAGAAACTATCCAAATGACCTTGATCATAAGTTTACATACCCTAGTTCTTCATCCTCTGTATTGGCCCCGCCCCTTTAACATCAATGACAGATGTTAGTCTTTTGTGGTAGTTGTGGATGAGGCACTTTGTTTTCTCAGATGGTAAAGCCGCACATTCTTCTCGGTAAAACACCTTCAGTTCCTTTCAGATTTTGGGTTTTCTTGCATGAACTGCATGTTTGACACATTAAGGTCAGGAGACTGAGATGGACACTCCTTCACCTTCACTTTTTTTCCTGCCGTAGCTAATGACAAGTCAATTTGGCCTTATGTTTTGGGTCATTGTCATGTTGAAACATCCAAAACCGTCCCATGTGCATTCAGTCAGGGTATGTAAACTTATGAGCACAACTGTATCGCTCGGACTCTAACAAATCGATCATTCATTCATTCAAACTATGCTTTCAGTCATCTCTAAGTGCAATTTTAACTTGTTTCTTGCTTGTTTTTGTCAACTGGCCCCAAACAAAGAAAAAGTATCATGTCATTAGATGTTTAACATTTCCTTTATACACTTTATTTTGGATTTCTGATGCTTTCATGTAGCAAAATGAGCTTTTTTGCAGCACTCATAGTGTCCTAGCACAGGACTGCTGCTCCGTCTTACAGAGATCACTTATTGACTAGCCTGAAGCTAACCCGAGAAATAAAAAATAAAAAGAATGAGGAGATATATGCACTAGTAAAGAGAGGAGAACTATTTAGACACAGAGAGCACTACATTCAGCGTATTTGAGAAACACACACAAGTTTATCATTCCTTATAATGCCACATGCCAGTATATAATCTCTATAAGGTGTCTCTGCATTAAGTTAGCTACAAACCCATTAAAATCAGCAATAAACTCTATGAAGGTCATATATCCTCATCCTGTCTTTACCTGAATGACATATTAGTCCATTACTCTATGATGTTGTGCTATAGCGCTGTGTTTGTCTGTTGATGCCAGAAAGAAGGAGGGATGAAAGTAAGAGAAAGAAATGGAGGTAGGGGAGCAACGGAATAAATACCTGTCTGTTTTCCCCTCAACAGAAATAAACAAGGCATTCACTTGTCAGCCCGCAAGAGAAGGGCACAGTGTTTATGCAGAGAATAAGACACACACACATACATAGAGAAGCTTAAAGAGAGACAAGTCAGAATTTTCTACACTGTCAAAGCCCCCTGATATGGAGCTTGTGCTTTGTCTGCCTGTGGGCTTAAATTACAGTATGTACAATCTGCCAAACATTATGACCGTGACAACAATAAAAATGCATAAATACATTATAAGAACTTAAAAGATGAAGACTGTCCTGCCCTTTTACTGAATATGTGGCCGTTTAATTCATACTTTAGCTTCAACTGAGACTTTTACAAACTGTTTTATTCCATGTAGGAGACAGTACACTGCAAAAAATCAAAATCTTTCCAAGTGTATTTCTCTTATTTCTACTAAAAAGATCTCAGACTTAAAGTAAGACTCACCTAAATAGTATCTTTCAGTGAGATATACTGTAAGAACTTATTTTTAGACATTAGATCTTGAAAATCTTATTTCAAGAAATCTTACCAAGTTAATTTTTACTTGTTCCATTGGCAGATTTTTCTTTTTGCTTAATTCAAGCAAGTGAATAAGTGGAAATTATCTTGGTAGGATTTCTTGAAATGACATTTTCAAGATTATTGTCTAAAATAAGTTCTTTATATCTCACTGAAAAGTTACTCTTTAGGTGATTAAGTCTTTTTTTTTTAAGTGAGATAAGATATTCTGACTAGAAATGAGAAAAATACACTTGGTAAGATTTGGATTTTTTTCAGTGTATCAATGATCACAGAAGCCATGCATATACGCGGCACCTTGAGAACCGTAACACTCCAATTAAGGTGAAAATGTCAGATCTAGAACCACCAACAACTGATCAACATATCAAACAGCTCTTCAGTCTAAATGTAACAGGTACAACATGTATTCTGTCTTTCTGTTAAAGAAAACAGATCTGTTTAATTGTGATAAAATATCCTGCAATTTTGTCCTTTAGTTTTCTCTATAAAATGAGATAAATGAACCATTAGCATAAAAAAACCAGCTTATCTTACGTTATGTTATCTTAACGTAACTAAATAATTAACCCATTATCATAAGATTCTTACCATTGTTAAGTTGAGATAATGGCATAAAGGCACATTACATTAATCCCTGCAGTTTTGTGGCGGTTTTTTTTCCCAGTTCTTTGTATTTTACAGTGTCTAATGTTGTACGTGGGGTATTTAAGTGTGCAAGTGACTGTAGCTATCACAGTATAATTTATTTTCTAGAGTGGCTGCATCTGACATACATTGTATTTTCAACTTGGCAGCAGGGATGTAGTCAACAAGGATGAATGAGCTGTAGTGCGAGCACTCAACTGTCAATCTGTGCTCATACACAAGAGCTTTGTCCATGAGAGTGGGTGGGGGGGGTGTTTGTGTATGTGTGTGTGTGTATATGTGTGTGTGTGTGTGTGTGAGCTCGACTCCAGAGAGAATGTATCAAGGCTAGAATGACTTTCAACTGAAATGTATATGAGATTCAAATTACATTCGCTTTTTCCTCTATACTCTCCGTTCCCGCTCTCCTCTCTCCCTTCCTTTGTCTTCTGGGAGCCTTAGTCAGCTAAGCTCAGATGTAAAAAGATTTTCTTCTCTCGCCGTCTCTCTTCCTCTTTTTCGCACACAAAAAACATACACACGAGCGCGTGCATTCAAAGTCCTTAAAGAACTCTTCACTATTGGTTATAGATACAGGGCCATTTTTTGTGGCAACTTCCGTAAGATCTTTTCTCTACAATTAACCTTCCTTTAGGGATTTATTGCCATTTATGATAGTATAATTTTCAGCATTTTCCATTTTTCAGTGAAAATCAGGTTTTCCTATATCTAATTTACAGGCAATGGAGATGTTCAATGTAAATCAAAACATAAAACTTTTTTAAAAAAGCCAATTTTCCAGTAAAATATGTTTTAACTGTATATTAAAACTAGTGTCTACAACCACTGTCATTTGTCAAACTATATTTTATTGGTGAATCACTGTTGCAGAATAGGACATAGTTTCCACATTCACGACAGAGCCTCTGAACGTCCAAATAGATCACATCAAATGTCACTTAAAAGATGAAAAACTGAATTTTACCTACATTTTTTTTTTACATGTATTGATGGGATTAGCGGTACAAAAGTTATTGAACATTTTAGATCAGTCGATGCTTCAGTGCCTATTTTGGTCTTTGAGTGTTAATAGGGAACATTTTGACATTTGTGTCATTTTCTCTGATATGAAGGCAATGATTCCTCTGAAAAAAAAGGGCAGACATGCTGAGTGAATGACAGTATCTATCAGCATGATCGATTTCTTGCAGATCAAGAAGATCCAGAACTGAGGGCAAATTTTCATTTAATTTCTAAATCCAACATTTTGGGTTTTCTGATGGTCTTTCCTGATCTCAGGTTTGAACATAGTAACTTCAGATTTAGTTTTCACGCTCATTGTTTATTCTGTCCTTTTTCACAATAGGCCTGTTCACAGTCATTCTGCTAATAAAGCTGACAGAACCCACAATGAAATCACATCCACTCAACTATGATCAATTTCAAAATGACTGATGATAGAAACACGACTACACATCCTGGGAGCGATGTGATCCTTCATAAAGATAAATGTAAGTTCATCCACAATACGTCTTTAGTGAATTTTGGGAAACGCTAAAGCCGGTTATTTCATGTTATTTGATAAACAGTATTGTGCAAAATCTTAGTCTAAAGTGACTATTTTTGGTCATTTCCACATACATTACAAGACAGTGACAGCAACAGTTACAATGAAGACAGTGAGTCAACTATCTCAGACCAATGTGAGTTTTATATTTACTTCTTGGATTTACTTATAGGTAAGGAACCAAATATGGTAACTTCATTAACCTTGATTTTCTACATAAAAATTAAAAATTAAAAAAAAAAAATTGGAAAAATGTTGCCATGTCCTTAAATAACACAAAGAGGTTGGAATTTTGAATTTATATTTCTATGAGTGGCCTATAAAGGGTTAAGTTACTATTTAGTGTGACCCCTTGACTCCAGTTAGAAACATCTAATATATGATAGATGGAACCTGGTATAAAACATCAGAAAATGAATGAAATATTTCTTATGTTTGTCTGAATACTAGTGTTAAAAATATGTTGGGTGCAAATGGCAGTCACACTAAATAGTATCACTTTGGTTTATGGAAGTTATTTTTGTCCTTGAAACTTTAGTTTTATTGCTGTGTGTACTTCATATATATCCAAATTGGATCTCAACACAGAGACTGAAATGCATTTGTGGGGTCATTTGAACTGTACTCAACCACAAACCTAAAGCTGGTCTATGACTTTTACACACTATATTTTATTTGGAACAAGTGCATTCAGGCTATACTCATGTTTGCAGTCAGAAAATATTAAAGAGATAAGTTAGCACTTAAAATAAAATAAAAACCAATTAAAATTCATTGTCACCTTATAGTTTTATTACATTTGTGAAATCCTGACAGAGCAGTAAACAATTGTATTGTAGTGTACATGTGACACAAAGTGCAATACATACAACATGCCAGAGTAGTAAAGAACCAGTAGGGAGTGAATCATTAGCTCAGTGAGGTTTGAAAAAAGACGTAGAGGACAAAGGTAAAAAGAAAAAAACAGAGGATTCCTCCCAAGACATGTTTGAAACTCACATTGCTGTTTTCAAACAATTTCTCTAGTGAGACAGAGTGAGAGGAACAGAAAACTTGCATTGCCCTGGGCATTGTAAAACAATGGCTATGCACATGAACAAAACAGACACACTCACAGCAAAAAAAAAAAAAAAAAAAAAACAGACTGCACTTTCAAAATACCAAGAGCTGAGGTACAGAAAGTAAGAGCAGAGCGAATAAAATAAGTAGGTGAGGGAAGAATAGGAAGAGGGCAGGCACGCTGAAAATAGCAGAAAGGGAAGGAAAATAATGATGCAAAACAAGAGGCGGTCAGGTGGGCCAGATAAGTGCTTGAGAGGAATAAATGTCAAGTCAAGCAGTAAGAGAGCCCTAGGAGGCAGACGCAAAGGAGAATGTGCAAAACAGAGTTCATTTATGATGCAAACAAGCCAAATATGGAGTTAAAGACCAACCTTTAAGTATTGCAAAACGAAAATCCCAGTAGCTTTGTTTTGTTGCAGTGGTTAAAACTAAAGTGAATCTGTTTAAATATCCTTAATGAAAATTCTACACACACTGTTTGGCAAAATGGCCCTTACATGTGTTATACCCCACTGACTCCTATATGAACTATTGACGCATGTGTGGAGAAATGTCCATGTGTGTACTGATACCTCAGCAAATGTCTTGTGGGAGTCCTCAGGGTATCCCATACATCCCAGAGAGCCCATTGATTAGCTATTAATAAAGCATAGAGATACCATCGCTCATAGGGGAGGAAAGCGAGGCACACTCGACACACAAAACACACACAGAGAGAGAGAGAGCTGCATTCTATCCCAGACATGCTTAAAATTAACAGAGAAAGCAGTGGCTAGGTGGAGGAAAACATTTTTTATAACCATAAAAAACATAACGTAGATTTCAATGCAGAGTGGGTTTTTAACAGCTGATCTATAAACAGTTGGAGGAGTGAAAAAACATATTCTCACCTTAAAAATTGGACAGTGTTGGAAATGATTTGACTTTATTAGAAACTAGAAGACTGTTAAGTTGAAAGTCAAATCCAAATAATGCATATCTTAATAGATGTATACAACGCATACAAACTGGAGCTGAATGTAAAACTGTAAAAATAAATGTGGGAACTTTTATTTTTTTTATTCCACATGATAAACCTCATATTAGCCATTGGCAATTATCAAAGCTCTCCTGCCCTAACGGCACAGATTCAACAGTCATCTTTAAGAGGAAATATTTTTTAAAATGATAGTTGAAATACATTTGAAAATGAAGAGGATAAAGGGAGTGAGACCAATGAAAAGAGGGGAAACAATTGATCTATTTCACAGGTATTTGGTCCATATCGTTCCCTGTCCCCTCCTTTCACTTTGAGGTTCTCTATCTCTGTCTCTACTTCCATGTCCATTGTAAGCCACGTGTCAGAGCTCTGTTCGCTGTCTCCTCTCTCCGTTCTTTGATTAGCTTTGATCAATGAGGCTGCAGAAAGACATGAATGAGGAAAACCGAGTGAAGGCTGCAGAGACGTAGAAGAGAGGAGGTGAGAGGAGGCGCTCCTCTAACTGGAGGATATGACTGTACTTAGGTGAGGACGCAGAATAAGACTAATGTCACTGAAGAACACATTTGCATCTCTTCCTTCTGCTTTTATTGGTGCTGTTTTCTTCCATTTTGTTCCTGGTTCCTCCTCCTCCTTCTCCTGTACCCCCTGCACCCTTCTCTCCCTTATCACTCTCTCCTTCCCTAGCATGTACATCTTCAGATCACGGGTCATTAAGTCAGCTCCAGAGGGGATGTGTTGGAACAGGATATTTCTCATATTGCCCTGCCCCCACCTCACTATAAAAACACTACACTACTAAAGCCCAAACATATGCATGAGTATAGCTGCATATGCATACATACATACATACATACTCAGTTTCTTCTCTTATCAGCTTGTATATTCATAAACTGTGGAAAAGAAAGTAATATATGTCCTATAAGTTAACCTATCATGTGATAAAAGCATTTAAATTCACCATATCCTTCACCATTTTAACCTAAAATACTTCAACATACTCTGTCAGTTTACAGAGTTTAGGAGATATTAGGGTATTTTGCAATTATATTTACAGATATCTACTGAAATACACCAATTGGTTTACACTGAAATGCAAGTAGTGATGTTTCCATTAGTCTATAAATCATTATAAAATACAATCGAGGCCCAAGTGGTGACACCAAACATCTGTCTTACCAAAACAACAGCGTAAACTGCAAAAAATAAGCAATTCATTGAAATTTAACACCAAAAAAATCATAACACTTAAATCATAACGCTTAAATGTTTTCCAAATCACCTTTTTTTTGGTATTTGATCTTCTGGTTCAGCAACTAATCAGTTAATCAACTAATCACTCCTTCCTTCCTCCGATGAAAACATAACCCAAAATAATGCCACACTGATGGTGATTCATCTGACAATTTGAGTCATTGGCTACGCATGAAAAAAAAAAAAAAAATTACCAAAGTGTGTTCAGTGTTACTCGCTATTTCTAGGTAAAGAAAAACAATCAAGTTAATAAAGTTTGTTCATAACTTTGTTTCAGCTATAATATTTACCCATTCCAGTTTGCAAATAAACCACAGAAACAGAGAGATGAACAAATACAATAAAATAGATGTGATTAAATTGACTTATACCATTAGATAGATTGCTAACAAAAATTACAATCATCCTGCACTGACTGTGTTTCCTTAAAGTGACCAACAGATCAATACCCCCTCCTCATTCATACAGACAAATACTGCAAAACTCCAAAAGTACCGTCTTGCAAATGCATAGAAAAATCCATGCTATGAGCACATATGCATATACGTGCATCCACACACACATTTCTCCACCGTGGATGTTATGTATAGTCAAACAACATTAGATTTCAATGAGGTGTCAGTGGGATAATTAGAAAAACACATCCACGATATTCTTCATTATGTGTGTCATCTTCACTTAGTGGTTGTGCTTCCTTCATATCACACCCCCCCTCCACACACACACACACACACACACAGTCATGCACCCAACCCTACTAGTAACATGCTTTTTTTAGGCAAGTCATGATCTCCATTAGTGATTGCCTCAAGTATAGATCTGATTGTGTGAACCCCCATCATGTATTTTCCCTAATTAGCTCTTAAAGCTATTGGAGGAGGAATGCAGCAGTGACACACAAAGTTGAGGCGCAGCATCACTGTTTGAGGAAAAGGGTGTTGGCGAGAAGATCATGGTGGGTGATGAGTAATGCTGTGACGTTGGTTCTACATTTGCCAAAATATCTGACAGCAATTCCGTCTGCTGGCATGTGCTTTCACTACTATTGTAAGTATATATGCAGGGGGATACAAGAAGGCACGTATCCATTGAGTCAGAAAAGAAGCAGACGTTTTGCCGCACTGCAAACACAACAAACAATGGTCTCATGCAAAATCAACAAGGACTACACAGCATAAAAATAAAAGCGTGTCTGCTGGCGGGTCGCAACGCGCAAACAAATTCACAACAAATTCACATGCGTGCACTCTCACACACCTTAGCTGTGTGCGGTTAATGAATAACTAACTAGCAGAGAGGAAAGGGAGCCATCTTCTCTGAGTAAGGCCAAATGAATTCGCCGAAGCGCTATGCAAATGTTCCCTGGGCTAACGAGACTGCCTGCATGATTGGAGAGCCATTGAAATTCTCCTCGTGCACCGCTCTCTCTCACTTCCTACCTCCCTCCCTCCTTCAATCTCCCTCCATCTCTCCCGCCATTTCAATCTCTACACAGAACACCCATGTTCTGTGTTCATATGCATCTATCTATCTATCTATCTATCTATCTATCTATCTATCTATCTATCTATCTATCTATCTATCTATCTATCT
>JAPTYQ010000006.1:23636069-23657455 GCA_029814465.1 Ostorhinchus cyanosoma | reverse complement strand
CAGACAGACAGAATAAAACCTAAAGTTGTCCTTAGTTCACCATTTTACCATGTTCTCTCTTGACTCCAAGGTGACTAAACTAATAAGCTCTAAAAGACAAACAAACAGAATGTATTGTATGGTACTTGGAGGCACAATTCTCTATATATTATTTAACAGTATTATAAGAAGGACATTATCAGTCAACAACCAATATTTATAAACTAATATAGTCATGCAAATAATCCCGTTTTTGTTAAAAAAACTGAGAATGTGTCATTCGATATTTGTTACTGTAACTTCTGACTCACCAGTTGACATATTTACTGTAAATTTCAATACAACTGCAATAAGTTAACACCCAAAGTGATATATGCTTGATTTATTGGTGTAGTACTAATGTCTGCCACATGCACTCAAAGTCAACCACAAATCAGACACAGAATCGTCATCCAATTCGAGACAAAGTGCCACAAAATTTACAACTCAATAATAAAACTGCAGTCAGGGGAGAAGGAAAACAAGGTGTTGAAAAAGGTTTGGAGGGCTGGAGAAATGCCATAACAGATGTTTAAAGATTTTATTTAACTTTAAACCACCAAATCTGAAGATGTGATTTATTCCCCTGACATATTTGCACTATCTGTTGTTAAAGTGAACATAAATATGTGGCTATGTATCCCACGTAAACACCTGTGTGCGAATGTGTGTGTGTGTGCGCACATGTGTGTGGCAGAGATGAGCCATGGTGATGCACTAATAAAAATCAGGCAGCAATGCATCCTCACACCTTCCTCATTCCGCCCGCCGGTTCGCACCCGTTACCATGGTGACCAGATAAAACTCACACTGTTTTAAGCTCCAACTGGAGGAGGAGATGGATACTAACTAAGTGACACACACATACACAGGGAGAAGAAGTCTCTTCATACACATCTGTCAACAGAGCACCCTCTTTCAGTTCCCTAACTGACAAGCAAACAAATGCTAATTTTCTAACCGACGGCAACACCAGCAAACCATCAATTAGAGGAAGAGACATGGCTAGACAGAGAGATAGCAGGAGAAGGGGAGATATGACAAGGGAGTAAAAACCAAGATAGCCAGTCAACACACAAAGCCCCCCCTCTGTTTGACTGTCTGCCTGTCTATCTATGTGTGTATCCCCCACCCCAACCTCCCTCCATGAACGGGGCTCAATGCAAACAGATTTGGCTGTCAAATAGTGACACGACACCCAGGCAGGGTCGTCTCACAGTGAGGCCAGCTGTCAGCAAACACCCTCCTGCCTCTTCATCAAAGCCCATTCAAACTCAGCTTTATTGACCAACATGGCCGTCTGTGTGACATGTGTCATCCTGTCAAGCCAATACCTTGGCATAAACTGTTCCTAATAAATGGCAAACCACTAGAGCATCTCGAGTGCTATGGAAAGAGAGAAAGCTGTACATGCCGCCAGGAGCTGATAGATGGAGTGGATGGATAGATGGATGGATGAGGTGTGTGGTGGAGTGCAGTGGGGTGGGAGGAGTACACATATGCACCGTGTGTGTGCGTGTGTGTGTGTGTGTGTGTGTGTGTGTGTGTGTGTGTGTGTGTGTGTGTGTGTGTGGCTGTGATGCTGACAGAGGCCACCAGCCCGTACCAGGGAGGGAAAGAGATGAGAGGAGGCTTAGAGCCAAAGATGGACGGAAAGAAGAAGAGGAGCACTGTGTTACTAATAAGAGCTATTCATCAGCCTGGAGAGACAAGGAGACAAGAGAAAAAGATGGAAAACAAAAAAGCTCTCAAGCCCTTTTCAAATGCAAGTCCAAATGTAGCCTAATATTCTTTACAACTCCATAGATGAACTGTATATTTTGCACTAGATTATTGTAGATTAATAATAAATAATAAAAAAAAAGAATATATCACCCTTTGTATTTTTCTCAAATTCTTCACCATTTGGAAATCACATAAAATTGATCCGTATATAAACTTATTTAGACTGCTGATAGTAAATCCTTTTAATCCAAAAATATCAACACATTACACTGCATCCAGCTAGATTCAAGTATATGGATAACTTGATAAATGAGTCATGAGCCTAATAAAGCAGATCCCATGAATATATATGTTTGTGTGTGTATGTGTGTGCATGTGTGTGAGCTGATGCACACGTACTTGTTCATATGTGCATGTTTTAATGAATACGTCCATCAGTTAATCAATAACATACTCCCACTGAGCTCTTACCACACAGTCATGATACAGTGGCTTTTACAAACACACACACTACACATACACACTACACACACAGCCATCAGTCAAACAGACTGGCCTGGTCTCACCACTCTCACACTGAGGGATCCGTGACAAGAGAGAGGGGAATCCAACAGCAAGCTTTATCGATCCAGACTGGAAACCCCCCTCAGGCCACACACACACTCACACACACACATTACAGCTGTGCTGGATCAATGAGTGCTCCCATGTGAAGGACAGAACCATACAAAGAGGCACACAAATACATACTCACACCTCTACACACGCTCTCACACACACTATTGACAGAGATGAAAACGGTGCTTGGTATCAGAGTGCGAGGTAAGGGGCAGAGGGAGCAGTACGTATCATCTGACCTAAACAGTCTCATCTGACACCCTGCAATTTGCCATTGCTCCACGGAGCAAATGTTAACACTGTGCCGCACAAGCCTGAACACACAGAGAGTGCATAAACACCAATACATGGACATAAAGCAGCATGTAGGAGGCTCACTTTCAAGTTGATACTATTATTCCTCCATTAAATATCGAATGATTTGAATAGAGGATCAGATGAAATCCTGTGATACAGCAGACAGAGGAGCTCCAGACACAGCCGAGCCCTAGAGGTGTGGCTGCTCTCTTTTGGGTGACTGTGACGAGCAGCTAAACAGATCTATCACTCATCAAATTAGATCCTACAGTCCACACACACCACCACCGCCGCCGCCATCCCTCTGCCTCTGTCTCACACACACACAGCACATGTCTACTAATGCCTGATTTATCCCTGTAACACTGCTATTAACTACAACGGTGTCAGCTAGTGAGTGAAGAGCCAGAGATGTGGCAAACAAAGGCCATTTCATCAGACTTATTTTTGAAACATTACGCAATTTTTTTTTAAGCCTCCTTCCATCTTCTCTCCCAAACAAAAAAGGACATGGGCAGTGACACCAATGATGTGATTAGCTTCGATTAAGCAGCGACAACAACGGCACAGATACCAAACAAGAGGAACATTTTCATTACAATAAATCGATTTGAAATAAATTCACATTCTTCATACACTGAAACAAATTTCTATTCTGCACATTTCCAGAAAAACCCAGAGGAGATTTCTCGTCACTGACTGCATCTGTTCATGAGTCCATTGACATAGTGGGATGACATTAGATCATTTGCTTTCTATTATTATCTACCACTAATCAAACACAGCTGCCATGCACTCAGCCAAATATAATTCGCACGGACATCGCAATAGGGTATGCATCAACAGAACATTTCAACCAGGAAGGCCAAAGTACAAAACGTAAAGTTACACAGGAATTGACTTTGTTTTTGTTAAAGTATATCATGAGCAACTTGAATTTCCTACCTGGGACAATTGAGACTGTGTCTTTCTCCCAGGACACGACACTGACGTACTCCTGGACAGCTGAGGGGATGAGGCACTTGAACACAGCAACATTACCTCGCATGGAGCGCTGGTCGGCCACACGGACTGTGTAGGGCTCCCTGAACACTGAAGTTAGAAAGAAAAATCAAGTTAGGTTAAGTATTAACAAGCCTTAATCCTCAGCTCTGACCAATCACAAAAAGATGTTTAGTGTAGCAGACATGATTGTGATGTGTTGCAAGTGAGGCTGAATCTAAAAACAGTTTGGATTATAAATTGTTTTTTATTGAAGGTCCAGCATGTCTGATGCAAGGAAGATTTTTAAGGATTAAATGATAGATATAGATAATATTTATTATTATGTTTTCATTCCACAAGAAAAGTAGAAGCAGTTTAGAATGAGGCTTTAGATCAACAGAATTCATGTCTTTCTGCAGCTGGACTGGATGGACTTCTTTGCCATCTAGCATTAAGATACATTACTATTATTGGCACTGGTTGAACCCTTTAAAGAGTGGACTAAAAAAAAGCCTTGCAGGGCCTTTCCTTGTCTCCTTGTTGCTGTAGTTGAGGGTAAGGGAGGCTTCAGCTGACTGCATTCTGCAACTTCGCCATTAGATATAAATAAACATTACACATCGAACCTTTAATTAACCTACAATATATCACAAACATCATTTTCATCCTAATTTTACATATTGAATTTTGGGTAACCTGGTATTAAAAGAACAAAGTCTAATGGATTGTTTTCTTCAGCATTTAAAATAGAGGCCATTCCCCTTCACTACATATTTGACACCTCACAGTTGACATCATTCTGTGAAGTTTAACCCATTGCAAAAGCAGGGTCAGGTCTAGAGGACAAACATATCTGGTGCTCTGTTCAACAGTATCACGCAGGCCAGGGTTTCTCTCTTTAGCATTAAAATTTAAGTCACTGTGATGGTAAGGAGGGTTGACTTGGAGCTGTGCTGAAGGAGATACACAGTGAGTGGCCATTGGCCTTTTAAAGAACAACACTGCAGATGCTATGAGACGGCGAGGAGTGGAAGGCTGCTCATGGCCGATGAAACTGTCACAAGCAGGCGCCAGGCATCAAAAACACACCCCCTGCACATGGCATGCAGAGCACTAGACTGTGAATCTGTGCCAGTGTACAGAAAGGATGGTGGTGATTAAGACAGGCTTAATGATGGAAACAGTAGCCTGTAGCTAACCAAATTATCTCTCCAGTTAACTCTGTCACATTTAGATTAGTGAGGAATGTGAAAAGCTGATTCAACAGCATAAATTTTCATTGAATAACATTAAGTAAAGTGAAATTAAATTAATGGATTATTTTGGTGAGGAGGAGAGACAGGTAGTTCAAGGGCATTGACTTCAGGCTTGACTGAATGAAAACTGAGCTGAGCTTTCGGATCTGAACTGGGCTGAACGGGGAGAGTTTATCCTCTGTCTATATCTCACAGCAGGACACTGCCAAATTTTTCTCTTGTAACTTTGACATTGACAAAAGCGATGCTATGGAACATGGGTAACATAAGGAAAACAGATAGATGAAGCACTGATGCTGTGGAGAGTTTCTGGCATTACACAACACAATCTATCAATGCTATTCAACCAGGCTTCCTTTAGAAATGGGGACAGTAATTGCTTAACAATGTAAAAAACACACATACACACACAATACAGGGAATGGCCCCACCCTCCCTTGTGCTCGTTCTCTCCCCCAGCTCTTCAGTGATATAATTAACGCCTTGCCTGAAGGCCAGTTTCCTTGGTCATTAATAATGCTTTATGCCAGCCGCCACTGTCACTGGAACCCAGTGGAACCAAAGCCAATGTCCTTGTCCAAATGGTGGGGAGTCTTTCACCTTAAAGTCAGAGATTTCATCTCTGAAGTCTTTGTCTGATTCTGTCCATTGCTTCTAGACTGCTCCACTTATTTTTTCTATATAAATCACTGAACCTTGGGTCTTTCCTTTCTTCTAGAGTAGAATAGACACTCTTTAACCTTGCATCCCATTTGTAACCACACTAAACACAGATGAATTGGCATTTGGGCCTTGAAAACACCAGCCCATTGGACACTATGCAACTTTGAACTGCGGCAAAATTAACAGTATCATTACAATACCCTCTGGAGAGCACACTTCTCACTTTGGTCACCTGACACACATGCCACTAATGAGAGGTGAAGCCTCATTTGTAAGTAAATCAAAGCTAAAGGACAAATAATTCCAATCAAGTCTTCATTTTAATTTTTCATTTAAACAGCCGCTGCCTCTCATTGATGCCATCTACCGGCAGATCAATAGCCTGAATCGATTGAGTAGCCTCGGCTGTTGTGGCCAAGCCAATTCTTTCAATCATTTATTTACTCTCTGACTGACCCCATTGCCTCTTGTCAATAGCAGGGAAAATCCCCAATGCCCACTGAGCCTCTCATAGAGTGTTTAAAACCTGTTTGACAGCTTGTAAATGTTTGGTGCAATGATGACAGTCACAACATATCAATTCAGCAGAGATTCAGTTCCAGTCAAGGTCACCTCAAATTTGTACTCCATGTGATCTGACCCCGCTAGAATGTGTAATCTTACTTAGGTCGAATAAAGAGTTGGAAAAATCTCTCTTGTCCCCATTAAAATCAGTCAAATAAGCCCTAGATAGTAACCTGTCCTTGTATAAAATGTTTAACATGTATGTAACCACCTCCAGTAAGTAGTAACTGTTGTTATAGCATTGTCATTTGGCACACGTTTCTATTCCAAGATATAAAAGACACGGAGAAAAAAAAATTATATATTCATTCTCTTAAGCTTTGTGACAGGATGCAAATGGTAGCCCAACTGATTTGTGTGCAAATTGCACTCCCCCTCATCGCATGCGCAGCAGAATCATTAGGATGTTACTGATGCCTGACTATATGCAGCCTGGTTGCCTAGGAACGAGCTAAAACATGGGTCTGGTGCACTGGGCGCACTGGGAGGCAAGTCCTGTATCACTGTCGCTTCAATAATTAACGACGGGGAAACCAAATACTGCATTTACTTATTCATAAAGCGAGCTGCAAAAACACAGAGAAGGAAAAAGATAGAGACAGAGAAAAAAATATTTAAATGCTGGGTAAATGAATGGATGCAGGTTGCATTATTGAATGGATAGCAATGCAAGGACACAAATGCTGTCCTTCTCAGGTGGGACCCGGACCCTACTTACTGTATCAGCAAAGAAAAGTCAGCCAAAAGATGAGGGCAGATGGAAGAGAGGGATCAAAACACCTGTTGTGTTGGCCCAGGATGGCATAGGTTTGTTTCTTTAAGTTAGCACAAAAGGGAAAGAGGTGAGCTTATTGAACAGGTGTCCCCAAGTTGTATTAGGTAGACATAAGAGGGTATTAAATGCACCAAACATGAAACCTTGAGTCTTTAGCACAAAGAGGGACTAACGGTGTGTGTTATCATTTTTATTCAAGTCACACATCTGTCTGCAGGTCCTTCAATTACTTATGAAAATTAAAAAACATTTGATTCATGTGCTTTACTAAAGAAATAAGAAATGAAAAAAAAAAAAAACAATCCATCTGACATCAGTGTCAATATAACTTAGAACTGCAGTGAATAATATGTTTTAAGGACAATGACAACCACAGTGTATGCCTATTTCACTTCACATTAATACTGAATACTTAACATTAATGATGACTGTATTAGCAAAGCATGCATTGTGAGGTCTCATTTGTGAATATACAGTATTATTTTTCTAGTGCAACCACTCATTTGCATGTGCTCATTTCAGTTAAACATGAAAATCAAATGGAACAGGAAATGCACTGCAAATGTTTAGTCTTGTCATGTGTAAACTGCTTATATGAAACTCTAAAAACATGCGTGAAGAAACACACAATTTAAGCAGATTTCATGTATTAGCTAAGTGTTTACTGTTTGTGTATGGATGGAAACTAGTGGCCTCCTGAAATTTTAATGCTATTAAGTCAACATGTTATACAGACACTGGAACATAATGCAGGATAAAATGAAGATGCACCTGTTGTAGCTTTAGAGTGCAATAATCACTACACTGTACATGATTTTTTCCCCCTTGTGTATCTTTCCTAAAAACATTGCTCTGATAAGGGTTTCATGTCAATTTTTCCATTAAAAAAAACTATACAAAATGTGGACATTAAAAAAGTCATAAGTTTAAGTAGAAATAAATCGAAAATACTTCATTAGTAGGAATACAAGAGCCAAATAAAAACATACAGGAAAACAAGCAGCCCACATAGTGATTTTCATAAATGTAGAGCTATCCAGACAGTGCTGGTGCTATTACTGGACCATAATCAGCATGCATGGGAAAGGGTGAGAAAGAGGGGGAGGAATCGAGAGAGATGTGAAGATGTGAAGAGAAGGGAGAGAGAGAGAGAGAAAAAGACGGATGGCAGGGGGGTGGGGGTGGGGCTTATTTTTGGGGGGTGTCACACTGCGTGCTGTCAGCTGTCATCATTCTCCTGCGCCACCTGAGACAGGGCGTGCCACACCCTAGCGCTCACGCCTTTGTCGCCCATGGCAACTGCAGGGTTGTGCATGTGTGTGTGAGCTTGTAAGTGAGTATGTGTGTGTGTTGTATAGGACTCTGGAGGTAATGAGGTGCACACACATGCACGTGAGCCCTGGTTATGGAGCTGTGGAGTTGTGGTTGCCTCAGCATTTAATTGATTAATTGTTGTAATTATTTGGGAGAGAAGGTCATCCCAGCACTGAGGCTGGCTAGAAGGTCACTCTCACGCTGCAGGGACTATCCTCCTCTAGGGACCACACAGGCCATATGGGTGTGTTTATATGTGTGTGTATGGTGGTAAGGAAGAGACGGGCAGCATTTTGGAGAATTATTTTGTTCATACATGAGTGGAGAAGGGAATTGCTGACTGTTTCTTTACACCAAACTGATCAGCACAGTCAAAATGTCTGCCTGGCGATTACCATGACCTGAAAATCTACTTTTTTCATCATTCTGTTCACATCTTTCCATGTCTGTAGCTGACTCTCCAAAATCTTTCCTGCCAAACACCCTGACAAAGAGCTGGCAACTAAACACCAAGAGCCAGCTTGACGAAAATGGCTGAGTGTGTGTGCATCCATGTGTGTGTGTTCATGTGTGTATTTGTGTGTTTGTGTGAGTGTGTAGTTAGGGGACTTTCCAGTCCATGGACAGATGGAGAGACTGGGAGACAGGAGGCTTGCTGGCATGAGCTGTGCCCAGGCTGGTGTGCATAGAAGTATGTGTGTGTGTATGTACGTCTGTGTGTCTATGTGGGTGTGCATATGTATTTGAACACACGTGTGCATTTATGTTGTATACACATGTATGGTGTTTTGTGTGTGAAAGCACAATAACACCTTCCGTTGGTGTGTTTATCGCCACTCTCCAGCTTTGACCTTGGCAGAAACTATGGACAGGTCACCTGAACTGTCTGTGTAGATGTGTGTCTGTCCTCTAAGATTTCAAACACACTGAGTCATAACGTGGCGCTGTGAGACACTTCAGCCTCACATGTCGTCAGTAGAGGATGCAATTTGATCACCCTTTGGGAGACCATATTTTAAAATTCTAGGTTAAAGGCAGCTAATGCTGCTAGAAACATTTGACTTTTTCCAATGTATAATAGGTATTCAGATAATACTTGAACACGAAGAGGTAAACAGACAACAGCGTAGGAGCAGAAATAATCTGTGCACAGAGGTCTTACACGATATGAGAGCCTCTTACAATGATAACATGACTTGCAAAAAAATAAACTAATTATGCAGTCACCATCAATTTGACACCAGTTAATCTAAAGGTAGCAGTCATCCAGCTGACAATCCATCTAAATTCTGGTAAAATGGTGCAAAAGCATGTGATTCATACAAATGTGATTTATACAGTTGGAACAAAAAGTTGGAATGTTTTTTAAAAAAATAAACACCTATGTCTGCACATAGTGATACGGTGGTGCTATGTTTATCTTTGACACATCCATATCTCCTTTTTTTCTGCTCATAATATTTTCAAATATGTGTTTTTGGTACTGACAAGGTATGAAGTGTATCATAATACTTTTAAGGAACACCTCACAGTTCATGTCTCCGACGTGGATATTGGATTCACTTTCTCTTTCGAGAAAAGGCAGAGACCTTAAAATTTAACAGTAAATGTGCTGGGTAAGGAAAATCAGAAGTTCTGTCGTGTCCACTCTCACCTGCTTTGATGTGAATGCTGGGGCTTCGAATCTTGCCTGCCTGGTTCTCAGCAGTGCAGAAGTACTCATTGTCATGGATAATGCTGTTATAGGCGGAGGGAGAGAAGGGGTAGAGCTGGAGGGTGCCGTTGGCATGCACGTGGCGGATATGGGGCACGTCGTAAATGTCGTCTCCGGCGGCCAGGTACCAGCGCAGGACGGCATGGGGGGCGCCGCCCGCAGGGCAGGGCAGGGACACCCCCACCGAGCTGGAGAAGGTCACCCGCTGCAGGGAGGCGTTCACAAAGTACAGCCGCGTAGAGACAACATCCTCACTGTTGACTGTTGGTAAAAGTGAAAGGGAAAGAGAATTGAGCTGACAAAAGACTGGCATATAAGTGATGCTCTCAGATCAGACAGGTGTGAGGACATAAACAATCAAAATGCATTGTTACTGCTATGGATACAACAGTGTGATGTAAAGAAATGATTTTATCGTACTACAATACCTACATGAGTTTAAGAAAATGATTATCTGATCCAACGAAAACTTCCACACCCACAACACAAACTGGATGTACTGGCATCCAGGTCACCTCCACCCAAACAACTTTCTCCCTGTGTGCCAAACTGCAGCTATCTATCTCATCCCATATGCATTATCCTAATATCTCTAATCTAATATATGTGCCCAGGGAGCCCTTTGGAAATATGCCTCAGTAGGAGGGAAAATGGGTCACATGACTCTATACCCCCCCCCCACCACCACCACCACTTTTATAATTTCTGTTGATATCCTCAGTCATGCAAAAAAGCAAAGCATGCACATGGATGTGATAGCTAACTGCTATCATGTCCAGTGTGTCATCAAAGAGGGCCTCTACAGTATCTCCAGCCTTAGAAGTTGAGGAACTAGACTTGGCACTGCAGATGATAGCTATAAAACAATGCTGTGGCACAGATGAAGTGCTGCTGTCAGATAAAACTGTCTTTTGGGAGGTGGACCACCACATCTCTTCCAGTTTAGAGTGGGGCAGCCATTGAGGCGTCTTCAGATCTGTGCGCTTCTGTGTGTGTTTGCTGGGGTTAAGAAGGGGTGGGGGTTTAGAGGAGTGTAAAGAAGTGCTGAGCTCAGCTTGGCTGGAGGCCAAGGGAAGACACTGTGCCCCGAGCCAGAGAAATTTCTTCTCAGACAATGATACTTAATTAATCCCTTTTCCTGGATTGTGTCAACAATGCCTGGATTAGCCTTATCTCTTTAATTCTCACTGTGTTGGGGGAAAATGGGGTACTGGCTAAGAAATCAATGGAGATATAAAGACACTATCAAATGTCATTTAAGCTCTAATTTCTACAGATCCTCCATATCAATGAATGTCTTTAGCAGTTGCCAGCTATAAAAGAAAAAAAAAAGCCAAGTGTGTCTTTCTGAGCTCCTGATATGTGGAAAAGACATGGATGAACAATTAAAGATTGTCCTATCTCTTCTGTCCAGTATAAATAGTAACATGCAATGATACAATGACAAATAAAATTAATGAATCGGATGAATGACATGACAAAAGGTCCAAAAGTGAAATGCAGGGATTACAGATGAAAGCCAAACTGACATAAGGTGATTTAACTCTAGTTACCATTGCCTGATGTCTGTACCTTCATGACCCTGTGTGTATTTTATCTCTGTAAATAACGCATCCTTTTCTTTTTGTTTTGTTTTTTTTATCAGCTGTCTCTCTTTCAACCCTGCAAGATACAATTGTCATACACATAAATCTGCTTTTTCTTCTCTTTTCCTGCCACACTAGAGACAGGTAATGTTATGTGATTGGAATCTGTATGCCAGACACAGAGAGTTAAGCCCACATAATCTCCTTCCACATTTAACACACAGTCTATCCACTCCGTAATCACATTGCTGTGGGAGGCCAATGTCCGACTTCCCTGGTTCTCCTGCCTGTGTGGGTGTAGAGCAGAAGGAATGATCGGGGAGCCAAGCAGGAGTGCAATATTGTAGACAAGACACGGGTGGCTGGTTGGGCTAAGGTGCTCGGGTGCAAAGGTGTTTGGGTGCAACTGACTGCGTATGTGTGTTGTCTGTGTGTTGTAAGGTCAAAGGGATAGAAGGGTTAATGTTAAATGACAGCTTCAGCTCTTGATGTCAAACTCAGCCAACAGCAAAGGCTGAAGTGTTCAAGAAAAACCTTTGACTGCAGCTCTGGTGCATGTGCAGAGCGTGAGACTGTAAGTGCAAGTGTTTATGAGCATGGCACCAACGAGATGCTGAGGAGGTAGAGAGTCATTGTTCTCCTGCCTACCAGCTAAAATTGGAGCAGATCCTCTGTGTTCAAAAAAATCTGAATTCAGGTCAAGTTCAATCCATCCTATCATTCGAATCCATGTCAATCACTCTCACAGGCTGCTAGACTGACTGATCTGCACTTTCAGCACCATGGAGAGCACCATATTGTACTGCTGAGTGAAGAACACAAAACAGCACAAAGCCAATAAAAAGGATGGCTAATATCACATGACGCCACTGATGATGACCTGCTTATCTCTGATGAGAAATGTTATTTTTAACCATCAATACTTCATGACAAGAAAAACTTGTTCAAGCTATAAATGCCTTCATGTATTGAAAGGTTAAGCATCATAGTATAAAATCTGAGCTCACTCTTGTTCCTGTTACATTATCACAGTAGGTTCTCAACCCCCTTTAAATTTGCCACTTTAAAATAGAGTAAATAAATGTCTATAACCAGACTTTTTTTTTCTCTTTTTCAATGTGAATAGTTTGAAAAGTCATTAGTATTTTAAAAAGGCAAACCAGGTACATTATAGTAACAATCACCATTTGCAGAAATGCCCTTGTTGCTTTGACATCATGTTAAATATCTTGGGATTTTTTATTCCCTTCATTAATTGCTTAAAGCTGGATATTACTTCATATATACTGAAACCTTCCAACTGTCTGGCTGTAAAAAAACAAAAACAAAAAAAAACATAAAAACAGCTCAGAAACAAGTTTTAGTCAGTCAGTCATGATGCAGTGGCTAATCATTTGGTTCTATGGTATGAATCCAGGTCACTGAGTTTGTATACACACACACACACTCATGCACGCAACACACATGTGGACAAACACTAAAGCAAGCCCTGCTCTATACTGCACACATTAAAGCCTTCAACCATGTGTGCTATAGTCCAGAGTTTGACAAACACCAACAGGAAAAGCGGAAAGTGTCAATAACAGCTTCTGAAGTAAAAAAAAATAATAATAATAATAACTTGGCTACAACTAGTGACCATTTTGATATCACACAGTGATATTTGTTGTTAGACAATAGCATAATACAGTATTTCGTCTTTGAACTTGACGACCTTAAGGTATCGGATATTTGATGTATGAAATATGACGGCAATCTGTTGTTTCTTAAAATGTGGTAGGCTACATTAAGTTGCCAGAGGGGAAAAAAAAACATCTCTTGAACAGAAAATCAACTAGAATCAGCAAATTACAATAATGTATAGAAGGAAATGGTCAAATATCTTAAGCCACTGTAAACACTTTCTGCAAAGCACAACGAAAGACAATAACCTAGATTTTCTTCTTTATTTGGGCAACATCTAACCTCAGATGGTTAACGGAGTCCTTTCATAGCCTTGGGCTCACATTCCAGCCTCTCCCCAGAAGAGAAAGAAGAAGCAAATGAGCAGCACTCATCCATTCATGAACTGTATTTTGATTCCTTTTTCAAGCCTGGATGCACTGATTACAATGAAGAAGGTCAAAGTGATTTTGAGCGAAATACCAACAAAAAGCATTCCTGCTAGATGAAACCTTCACAATCTTTTCTTTATATTTCTTCACCTCCCCCCCTCCCCTCCTTTTTCAACCTTCACTCTTCTTATTTCGTCTGTTTCCTTTTCTGTTTTCCTTTTGAGTCAAATCTTTCTTTGCTGTACACTCAAATACACTTGCACTTTTTTCCTGTTTTTGCAGTGGATATGAAAATGGAGTATGAATATGTATGCTGGAGAAGCAAGGATATTGCCTATGGTGAACGGCTATGCATAATGCAGCTTTTTTCTGTCTCATCTACATTCATTCAGACACACACACACACACACACTCATACCGTCACGTGCATAGAAAAACAGGGCTATAAATCCCTCTCCTTCGCTCTCACTCTCACCGATTCTCTCCTTCAAGACACACACAAAGTCACATAAATACATTTCAGATTGCACATATACGTTCATAATAGCAAGTAGATTTTCTATGTGGTGAACCATGTAGCACTGCAGATAACAGCACACAAAACACATTCACAACAAATAACAGCTGAAGCACTGAAAGTAAGTGGCAATACAGTCTTTGCAGTGATGCTACAAAAACAGAAAGGATATAAAAGGCAAAAGCTATGATGAGGCTGCTGTTCATTTACTATACAATGACTCCAGATTGAGATATGCAATGGGGTTGCATGACAATGTGTCTGTTTTGTCAGAGAAGAAATAATTTCTGGTGTCATCTCACAGGGCACAACACTGTTAAAAAAACTGAATGACACGATATTAGGAATATGAATATACTACTTACACACACACACGCACACACACACACACACAAGAGGGAGAGGGTGGTAAACAACCCCTATACACACTTTATGCAGTGTCAGTAAAATATTATGCAGTCATTTCAGCATTTGAAAATTCACATCTCCCACTTCAAAAGGATGATTTCCGTTGTTGAAGTGAGTGTCAGATTTGTCGAGATGTGTTTTTTTTTTCTCCCCCTACGTTCCCTCAGAGACAGGCCATAAATTGTTTGATATAGTAAGCAGAACAGGGGAGAGAAAAGGAGAAGTGAAAGAGAGATTTGGATATGAGATACTCAAGTGTGATTCTTTTGTTTGCAACGTTGAATTCGGTCACGTCCGTCGCTCGTTCTCTCCGTCTCCGTGCGTAATGGAGAGGAGGACAGGCTGCCGGACACTAATGTTGTGCGTAAAACCTGTTGAGTGAGTGAGTGTGTGGCTCAGCGCAGTAAAGATGTGGATGTTACGGACTGTAGGACCTACAGGTGTGAAATAATAAACAGATATTTGAACCAAAGGGGGCTCTGGGACTGTTTTACAGACGTTGGTATATTCTTGATTCGTCTTATCAGAGTTGTGCACATGACAAGACCCTCTCCAAATTGATCACAAAGCATTTCCTGCTTTGAAAGGGAACATTTTCAACTCTGGTATCTGCTAATGCCTCTTCAAGATAATGCCCGAGCACAAACTGACGTGTCCGTTTGTTCAGACTGAATGGGAGCTCGTATGACTTCTTCAGATGGACGTGTTTGTGCTGCGCTATTCAACTGCCAAATGCAGAGCGCCAACACTTGACAATGAAAACAGGCTTTGCTTGCTGGAGCACAACGAGTGAGGCGAGTTAACCTGAGAGTGACATGTAGCTATTATACTGTGGAGCTGACTCTCTTCAAGAACTGACAGGTTGTGCAAGCAAGACAGAACTCAGCAGAAAGAAAAAAAAAAAAAAAAAAAAAAAACAGATTGGCGTTTTCTTTTTTCATGTCCGAGTTTTACAGATGGTCCTAAGTTATTACACACATGCGTCACTGGTGGAAACAACTGTTGGTCATGTGATATTACCTATGCAAACCCTCTGCTTCCCAATACAGCACACCCATGCATCCATTCACCTGCATAAATCACTTTAACCTCCCATCAAATAGACAAATGATTCTTGAACTAGGCCTCAGAGTACATCTCCCACAAATGCTCCCACACCGTTACAACAGAAAGAGATAGAGAGAGAGAGAGAGAGAGAGAGAGAGGGAGGTAAAAACTACAGAGATGTTTTGATATCAGACACTAGAAAGCCTCAGTTGTCCAATTCAGACGCAACACCTCTGAGTGCACCGTTCGGGTGTAGCTTAGCCACCAGAGTCTGACTCATACCGCAATTACTGGGCTCCCCCTCCAAGCACTTCTCCTTCAGTCGCTTTTTTTTCCCTTTTTTGTTATGATTCCAAATTTACACACAGTCCGTCTGCTACACCGCAAATCAGCAGCTCAGGCCGGTCTAGAGAACGCACAGAAGCCCCTTGTAAAGAATTAGGAACACACACATACACACAACTACACAGATAATCTTACAGTAGCTGTCTTTCACACTACATAATAAAGATAATGAAATGCTGTTTATAACAGCATCAAGAAAATAAATAAGTACAGAATATTTCATTTTATTTTATAGACTGCTCATAGACATACAGGAGACAGCCCGCTGCACCCACAGCAGGAATGTGCATGAATGAAATACGCCCAAAAGGCATTTATTAGTGCATCACACCCTCAACTAAAAAAAAAGAAAAAAAAATCACATGTAGACACAAAATAGAAGTTGCTGTCATCTATGCAGGATCAACACTTACTGTGTTAATACACAGTTGTCGAGTATGTGTTGCTGGAGGCCTGTCGAACGAAACTGGATAAAACCGGAATCACCTTAATTGATGAAATAATTATAGGAAGAGCTCCCACTCCATCTCCATCACTCCGTGGCGTCTTTCTCAGAAATCTGCAAAATTACGGATTGCATCTCTTCAAATTCCACACTAAAACGAGTGTCCCTTTTCAGTGGATTTAGAAATGTTTTAATTGTTATAGTTATTAAAATGTTTTCTGATTCTCCGGGGCCTGCTCTGGCCTTACAGGCCTACAGGATTTTCCTACTGTCCTCAGATGAGTTAGTCACAATTTTATTTCCACAAAATGACAAGCACCCTCCCAAATCATGACAAAGAAGAATGAGTGTATTCTTCCCCCCCTCCACACTCTATCTATCCATCTCTCTCCTCTCCCCCTCCTTTCCGCACTCATGGGTGCAGGTGTGCTGATGTACAGCCAAAGCAACAAACGGTCAGTAATGACTGAATGAATGATGAATTTATGTCAGAAAAGGAGATAAGAAATTATAATATGTTGTCTAAAAATACAGTGTGTGACCTAAAAAAATGTCCACACTGATGCAAAAAATGATAAGCTCTGAATTGTGTGCCATTCTAGGAGGCGCGGCCGAGCCAGGAAAATACGCAGTACTAATGCATATGCATGTATGATAATAGACCTACCTTTCCCTCTTAAAGTTTATTTAAAATTATACTTGACTAAAATACACAACAGCCACATGACACGATAAAACAGTTGATTCGTGCAAAGTGAGCGGAACATGGCGTTGAAAAACAACGGAAAATGGAAGTTTGTTTTCCACTGCGTTATCTACATCTCTCCCATCTCAAGCACTCTTTCCGCTCCAGTGGCTGTTTGCAGCCCCCAACCCTCCTCCCCTCACCACACACACACACACACGCACGCACACACACATACACACAGTACATCTCGTTCAGTCACGGGACAGGGCAATGTACAGTGTGTATGATCGAAATAGACCCTGTAATCCAATTACATACAACAAAAACAGTCGCCGCAGCTGCAGTTTGGCAGAGGGCACTGCCAAGGCCAGTCAGAACGACCAGGGCGTCACACGGTCTGCACACTTTGAATGAAACTGTGAAGAAAATTTCCAATTTCTTATCTTATAAGGTTGATAATTAGATATTTTGTGTTTCTCAGCTGTGCGTTAAGGGAACGGATGAAAATGTGTGAAAATAAAAATTTGCTACTTTATTTTTGCACGATTTGCATAACCTGAAGTTATAGGAATTCATTATATATAAGATGGGCAGACCATTTTATATTTACGAGCAAAATGAATCCCTCTCTCCCATCCGCAGTATTTAGAGCGAAGCCAATCAGTAGAATCTGGTGCTACAGAAAATGGTGGATGAATAATTAGACCAGGGTAGATAACAACTGGGTATGCATACACTGACACCCTTAACGCTTTCATAAAGAAAATAAAGTGTTATATATGGCCTCATCTTTTAAATATCCAACTGGGGCACATTATCTGCAAATTAAAGGCCAGCGCTCAATACCCCCAACATCAGTTCACACGTCTCTCATAAAATGTATTGACCCTTGTTGCCACATAAAACACACACACTCCTGAACGAGCATGTACACACTCAAGCATTTACACACTATTTTAATGTTCATTCCAAAAAGTTAAATAACTGATAAAAAAAAAGGGACCTTTCATCCTCTAGGGAAAGACCCCCATCCTGTCTGTCTCTCACTCACAAACCCACAAACACCATTTTCCTTCTTTTGGGACAGTCACAGGACAGTAAAGTCAACAAAAGCATTAGAGTTTTCTGCCACTTTGAACTTCTTTTGCGAGTAAACACCCTACAGCTGTGGCCAGCATCAGTGCTCGAGGTCGCCAGTCTATCCGTGCGCGCGCGCCTGCAGATCCTTATCAGCCTCTCCTATTCAACAGCCTCCATATTCACGACACCTCCACATATTCATCATGCAAAATGCAAATGCTGCTGTCTTTTCCATCTTAACGAACCCTGTGTGCACTTAAAACAATCTTGGTGGTTCTTTCAGTAGTCGGTCAGATTAAATGCATATTGATTTTATGATTACAGGCGTTAGGGATCATTTTTAATCACATTATCAACCAGTTATTATTAGACACTGGAAAGCCAAAAGGAATCTGAAAATCCATTCAGGAGCAAAATGAAGTCACATCAGAAAATCAGCCTCTTTTGACACCAAAGAAAAGTTAGACATCCTGTTCTAAAGATATTTCAGAGTTATATTGAACACATCTTAAAAATATCTATGCATGTATCCCCGTGGAAGTGAATTACATCTGTTCAGCCCAACATTGATTAATCTGACGAGCTAATAAACAGACAACCAACTTCAGCAGATCAGTAGATAGGAGGCAACATGCAGATAAGCATCACTTAAAGGAGAGAGACATTACCTACCTTCTTGCAAAGAATACAGCAGAAGTAAAGTTACAAGCCACATGCCATTAAAAGCAGTTATATTTCACAGGAATGTTGTGCAGTCCCCAAGAAGAGTGCACGGCGCAGGGGTCGGCCAGGCGAGGCTCCGTGCTGGACTGGATCTGTGATGCTCCCCGGCGGTCTCTCCAGCCCTGGTCCCACAATCTCCAGCGCCGAGAAACGAGCAGCGGAGAAAGTACCGCCTCTGCTCCCTGTTCTCTCCTCCCCTTACCGGGACAGGCTGCCGTCGCCCCACCCCCGGTATCCTAATGATGCGCCGTGATGGAGAGGTGAGCAATACGCACTAACGGAAACCAACAGGATTAGATGGCACCTCTGTATTACGCGCAATGGATAGACGCATTCTCCGGGATACTGATGGAGTCCCGGCGGTCAAGTTAAAACATGTCCTGTCACATGTCATGTAAATCTTGTTTTTACGCAAGGAAGTTCTCCAAACAGCCGTTGAGAGAACATGCATGCGCGTATTTCACATGCAAATCAACCTGAGCATTTCCATAAATCACTTGTCATTTTTCTTGGCAGTGGAGCGAACAGAAAGTGAACGCAAAATTGTCCACACCAACAGAATGAGCCATTGCCTTATTAGAAATTACCATGGTAATTTTGCGGTGCGAGTTCCAGGTGAGGCGGAGGAGGAGGAGGAGGAAGAGGAGGAGGAGGAGACGGAGCGCAGAGCAGCTTTCGCCTCTGTTTCAGTGAAGGGTGCTCTGCGCTCTGCTCTGCGCTCTGCTCTGCACCTGCGAGTCACTATCAACACTCCGAGCGCTCAAGTCGTTTTTCTTTGAGAAGGAAACTCAGATGTGCAACAATTTCTAAAGGTAAATCCACGCGTATTTATCTGTGCAAACTATGTAAAAACAACATATACCCTTAAATACTGCATTCAAATCTCTAAGTCAACTACGGGTTAAAAAGAAACTCCCAATAGACAAGCAGGGGATGGGATTTTTCCAGAGCACTTGCAAATTCTGCAATCTTATTTACATGTATTTACACTCCAGTTCAACACCTGATGTGGCCTGTGAGATTTCCACACTGAAAAACCTTCTTTCCCTGCAATTCAACCCATTATCTTCACAATAAACTCAGCAACTTTAAAACCAGACAATGACTGTTAGAGAGCAGAAGAACTCTACTTATTGTCCACTCAGTCACACTTTCTGCCATACTTTACACTTGACATAACCCTCCTTGTAACTTCAGTTATTAGTCTTTCTCTGTCCCTCTCACTGGTATAATGTGGAGTAGTAACCAAAAGTATTTCTGGTTGTGGAATAGACCCGAGGCAAGCTATGGCATCTCTCACTCCCACTGAAGAGCCGCTGTAGTGTGGCAGGCATGGCAGCACACTCTGCCTCCATTCTCTATTATGTAACAGGTGGAAACACACACACACCCACGCACCCTCACTGCGTCTCTCTCACTCCGCAAACGTACAGACGCGCACAACACTACGACAGGGACACATGTAGGTTTTCAGTTTCTAGCCACAACTCCCGGTCGCCAGTTTTGAAATTCTAAAGCAAGTTTAGAAGTGCAGTCTGCAGTGCATTATGAGTGAGACGGGCACTCTTGTTTAGAAATCGGACAGCTCCAGGGGACGGCGATCTGTCTCTACATTATGTATTCTGAATTTTAACACTCTCTCTCTCTCTCTCCTCTGCAGGTGACAAACTGGCCGCGTAAGAGGACACAACACCCTGACATTCAATCCAAGTTCTTCATACACACAGGCTCCACCCAGCAACCCTTTACAGTAACACATAAAGTCTCTGTCAGGACTTCAAAAGACAGCGCAGAGAGCTGGTTAAGGGGCTGATGTGAGTTGGCCTGACAGCACCAAGCAGGTTGTACTGTATGTCAGCCAGTGATCATCATGGGGGCTGACAGGCTGAGCTGGGCCAGCCAGGCCAGAGAAAAGGCAAGCAGCTCCCAGACAGCTCCAGTGACTGTCACCGAGGACAGGACCCAGGACAGGCTGCCACCACACCACTAAAAACCATAGCACCATGTGACTCATCTCCATCACTCTCCCCATCACTCTGCTCCATCGTTGCCTGGAGATAGGGAAGATGATAGAAAGTGAAGGGAGGAGGAGGAGGCGAGTGAGAGGAAGAGAGTTTGTTGACTGTGGAAGAAAACGCTTGAGCAGGGAAGCTGAGAAACAGAGCGGAGGGAGGGAGGGAGGGGTGAGGAGCAGACAGAGAGAGTGATGAGGCGGATAAGTTAATGTGGATGTTAATGTTAATGCTCAGACAATCAGAGTTCCCCTCAGGCCCCGACTACATGCTAGGATCATATTAGAGCTAATGTATCCAGTATTAATGCACAGCCCGCAGCTTAGTCAAACCCAAGCAAGGTCAGAATTAGGAGTGGGAGAGGGCACATGGTACTATAGCTTATCTCTGCTCAAGGTCACAGGAATTGAAAAGGAAAGGGAGTGAATTGAAGGGATACAGGTAATGGAGGTGGACTGGGGTTTGGAGACGACGACGACGGTTAGTGAGTTCGAAGCAAATGAAACTATGATGAGTCAAAAAGGGGGAGTTATTATCCTTCGAAAAAAAAACA
>JAPTYQ010000006.1:23608292-23620158 GCA_029814465.1 Ostorhinchus cyanosoma | reverse complement strand
TCTTGTCTTCGTCCTTTACAAACACACTCACAAATACACAGACACGCATTCACACAATCTTCACATTTCATTTACATCTCCTGACCTGTAATCATTAGCTTACACAGATTAACAGACTAAAAATTTCCCTCTCTGTCTCCATTTTGTTCACGCATGCCACTGTGAATTGTGTACTCAGATGCTTTCATCCATCATAGGCTGAGTCTTTTCAATGCACCACTGAGCATAAGGGCATAGCAGACAGTTACTCATTAATATATTACAGCTCCAATATTCATTAACCTTGGACCTTGCTCAGGCAGATAGAGGTCATACACAGACTAGGGAAGGAAGAATAGATGTGGTGATCCCTGTCTAATAACGCAGAATTAATTCCTAATGATTTTGGCTATATAAAGTGCAGGGTGTTTACGCTGGTTGATTCAAGTTGAGTTTTTCCAATGTGGAGCAATCACAAGAGCACAGACAACAGAGCAGTGTTTGTCCTCTAAACCCACTTTTTTTAGCACATTGTATTTGCCCTATTTAATACTGAAGCCACATAGGAAATAGTTGAACTTGTATTGGAGGCAAAATGAAGGAAAATATACATTCTAGACTCTATAAAAGAACATTTTACACTATGAGAAACACTGATTGACATTGTACTCGCCAAAAAACACACACCTTTGATCCCACAGTTTCAGACATTTTAACAAGTATGTAAAGTAAACATGAAACACTGATTTTTATGACCTGTATATTTTCTGTAAACATGAGGAAAGTAAGTTGTGACTCACCTGAGCTGCTGAAGGCTCTGTATTACCTCTTTCCAGGTGTGTGTGTGTGTTTGTGGGTGGCCTTTTCTTCTAACGCAGGTGCAGACCAACTCCTACCCCACAAACCCACCCTCTTTCACACACACAAACTGATTCTCCACACCCACAGCCATATTTCAGTCTAGCTGTTAAGTTATATATTTACAGCCTCGTAAAGTTTGTATTCATTAATCTAGACTAAAGCTGCCAACCTTTGGAACAGCAGCCTATAATAGTTCTGTTAGTGAGGTGTCTACTGTCTGACATGTGACCTTGACTGTTATTCACCTGACGTGGATGGAAATGAGTCGAATTGCTCTGATTAAACATGTTAAGGAGTTGTTAAATTAAAAAAAAAAAAAAAAAGAAATGCATTCATTAAAGTGCACCTTGAAAATGTATTTTATTTATTTGTTTATGTAGCAGGGGCAGTACACATTAATGAACATTTCTGTAAATGTGACTGTATTAGCAAAAAAAGTTATTTTTCAACTGTTGTCCCTGAGCAAGACGGAAAGTACCAGCATTCATAAAATTAGACACATTTTTAAAAATTAAGGCTACACCCACACTTTACATAGCATTAGTTCACATATACAGTACACTGCAAAAATCTAAATCTTACCGAGTGTATTTTTCTCATTTCTAGTCAAAATATCTCATCACACCTAAAATAAGAAATCATCACCTAAAGAGTAACAAAAAAAATCTGTCAATGGAACAAGTGATAATTATCTGGATAAGATTTCTTGAAATAAGATTTTCAAGATCTATTGTCTAAAAATAAGTTCTTTATATCTCACTGAAAAGTTACTCCTTAGGTGATTATGTCTTATTTCAAGTGTGATGAGATATTTTAACAAGAAATGAGAAAAATACACTCGGTAAGATTTTGATTTTTGCAGAGTATACACAATTAACCTTCAAGTATTCATACAAAATCCTGATCCTGCTTTCATCTACTTAAATGAATGACAAAAACACTGCAATTTATGTGTTCAAACATACTTTTATTTAGCCAAAAGCACAATAGTTTCCTACCCAAGGCCTCATGCGCAGAATGAATGTAGCATTTTCTTGTACAGCTGTTGTTTTTAAACTTCAGACTTAAGTCTAGTAAAAGCCTGACCTAACTGCAGATTAACAACACTCTTCATCTGCTTCAACTCTATAATTTGGCTTACAGTAGGCTACTATTAACGTAGTCTGGCACAATAATCATATTTAAGTTTTATTTTTCTCAAATTCAGCACCCAAACTTTAACTCTCTCTTTTAGAAATGCAATATATAGTTACCCCAAAAAAAAAAAAAAAAAACCATGAAATTTGAGAGATTCCAAAAACTGAAATGAATAAGGGGACCCAGATTCACAGATTTTTGGCAGTTAGTGTTTACAGGGATGCTAATGATAGTCTGCCGGAGACTATTTAATCCTGGTGGAGCCAGTGACAGAGCAGTGTGGTGGTGTGGAGAAGGCAGTGAGACAGCTGATGCAGGAGCTCCTTCCACTGAAGTTGGTGCTTTGGTGGAGCTCATGCTGATACCTGCAAACCATTCTATGCTCAGTCAGAGAGCTGTGGCAGTTGAGATTGTCTTATATAAGGCTGATCACATTTAAATGTAGTGATACACAGGCACACATAATGTATAAACATTCATACTTGTACAGGATAAACACACACATATACGTATATGCCCACATGTGCATGCAGGCAGACACATGACACAGAGCATCTACACAAAAAAACCCAACCGGTCAGACTTATTGTAGACCTAAATGAAGGATATTGAATTTTTTTTTTTTAATAAGCAATCTGTACTTAAATATATACTGTCTATAGTATATGCATATAACTGTATATAATATACAACATTATTATCTAAGACAAGTGACAAAATTAAACAAACTAACAAATCCAAAAACTAACAGACCACACAACATTAAAAATTCTTTTAGGTGTCCAAAGATAGTCTTAAGTGAAAAGTGCTACTGGCTAAGACACAGGACTTAGGAGAGACTGTCACAGAAGGCACAGAAACAGACAAGAGCACTGAGAGACTGGACTGGTCACAACGGAGCACAACAGCCTAAAGGTTCGCCTTTAGATTACAAGTTTTATGTACATATTATACCTCTTAACATAAACCTCCCTCTTACCCTGTCATATAACCGGTTATCATTTTATTCATGTCGTCATTGTTTATAGTGGTTTCATATCAAATACAACAGGCCGTCGTTTTAAAAGGCAGCCCGGTCCAGAGCAGAGACCTCAGTTCTCTGCTGGAGTTTCTTTTGCAGCTGCTGCGGCTGAAAAAGGTCAAGAAAAAGTACTTCAGTAAAACATCTGCAGTCATATATACGTAGTGGTGGAAAAACGTTTTTGGACACCTCATGGGTTTGTGATATATTGCATTAAGAATCATTCTTAAATCACTGAAATCTGCCAAGTATTGTTCTCTTCTCCAAACCCACATGCTCCTTCTGCACGTGCTCTGTTCTGTCCAGGTCAAAACTGGATGTTTCAGCAGAAAAACATCCAGGACATGACATATTGAAACTCTTAATAATTTATGTGTTATTCTTTTTCTTATAAACAACAAACAAAAACAAAATATCATTTGCATCTGTTTGTCTGAAACAGCCACATCTTTTGAAACACAAAAAATAGATATTTCATGATTATATTTGAGATTGTGTAAAATTTTAAGGGTGTCCAAAAACCTTTTTCCAAGACTGTAGCTCATATATTTACATCTTATTTATTACTAACACATATTAATTCACCTTAAGACTCATGTGTTGCTTCTACATTTTCCACCAGCTCTTGTTTTCTATCTTACTATGAAGGAGGCAATGTCTTAAAAGTCCTGAGTACTGGTACAACTGTTTAAAGTGGAGAACAGCTTTTTGCTCTGCTACTTTTATTTCATCTTTACTGTTGGTTGTATGTGACTATTTTTAAACAATAGCCTAGGATTTCAGAATATTTCTGCATAATCACATTGAACCTACATTTCAGCATTTCATCTGGTTTATGTTAACACAGTGTTTTGGAGTTGTAGGTGTAAAAAAGAAGAAAAAAAAAGAAGTAGCATTCAGAAATGTCTTTATCTTCTTTAAGTAAGCATTGTTACCAACTTAATTACTTCAGAGACAGATGTTTTTGGAAAGCTTGACGGTGACTACTGAGTAACACTTGTTGAAATTACGGGACATTTTGAGTGAAAATCAACTCCTCAGTTTTTATGGTTAAAAAAAAAAATCCAATGTTAGCAGATGGTCAGAATAAATTAAATACAAGCCACAAGAGACAATTGAAGGCCTGTATCTACCTACATAACTGACTGTCTATCCACAGTATATGGACAATAATATTGGCACACATCTGCAATTTGCCATTTGAAATATTATGAGCAAGATATTCATGTCAGATGCTGTCAATAAATCATTATTTCTTTTAGGCTTAAAGGCTGATTTTTACTCTTGAGTGAGAGTTGAAGAAACAAGATGGTTACCGGTTTAAAATTATTACATATAGTCAGAAAGTGACAAATGTTTCATACAATTAGAACAGTAGTTTCTCTCAAACTTTTTACAGTGGAGTACCCCCTGAAATATACTTTTTAGCCAAGTACCCCCGACTCTCACTTCAGCATTTTTGATTGAAAAAGTTTAGGGAAAATGTGTTGTAATCAAGCAACATATATTTAATGGTAATATATATAAAAAAATAACCATTTTTTTTAAAAGTAAATTTTGTGTTTCACTGATAAGAAAAATAAATAAACTGGTCATTGATTAATAAATGAACCTTTCATCAACAAAAAATAATTACTTAACTACTCAAATAAACTCATTTTGAATAATATAAAACAGAAATGTTTTGAAAATGTTACTAAATGTTACCAATAGTGTTAAACAAGATGATTAACAATAAAACTGTTACATGAATGTATTTATTGTGTTTTATATTTCAGCATTAATTCTCATTATTTATTTTATATTTGGTACATGATGACTTATTTAATGTATTTTTCTTCCAAGTACTCCTGGGGGTACACATACCCTACTTTGGGAACCCCTTATCTAGAACATACATGTAGAACATTACATACTATAACATTTTTAAACAATTCTTATGACAGAAAGCCCTGCGTTGAACTGTCGATGCATATGTTGGTCTCTGGGCTTTTTTCCAGCGCCCCTGCAGCCCTCTCAAGGATTAAGTGGTTTGGAAAAATTAATGAATAAATGAATAATGATAAAAAATGTTTAACTTTGAATTTTTTTTTTGGAGATGACAGTGTAGAAAAATGAATACAATTAAACATGACAATATGTTTGTTGCAATGATACTTATTGCAATGTGAAATTATTTGTAATTATTACACAGCATCATCATTGTAACCCTGGTGTCTGTTGGCAATGAAACACCTGATTCCACTGTGTCCCAGGACTTTTGTCCATAAAGTGTATTTGTCAAGGTTTTCAAGTAAAGGCATAAGATATGTTGATATAGTCGCGGAAAAAATTATTGGACCACTCCTTGTTTTCTTCAATTTCTTGTTCATTTTAATACCTGGTACAACTAAAGGTAATTTGTTTGGAAAAATATAATGCTAACAAAACTAGCTCACAGGAGTTAGTACTTGATTGCATAACCATTGTTTTTGATGACTTTTAATGGTATAATAATTTTTTCTGCGACTGGACATTCTTCTATTTAAAGGTCCTCACTGTGAGATTAGATTTTACACTGTAAACTAGTTTTATTATGTTTTCATCCAGTTCATTTCCATACTTGGTAAATGGACTGAACTTAAATAGCACATTCTATGCACCTTCATGGTGCTCAAAGCTCTTTACAATTCCTCACATTCACCCATTCACACACACCCACCCACCCACCAGTAGGCGGCTGCTGCCATGCCAGGCGCTGCCAGACCCTACTGGGAGCAGTTTAGGGTTCCCAAGGACACTTCAACATGTGGACAGTCAGAGCCAGGATCGGTCATTGGACGACCCACTCTATCAGCTGAGCCACAGACGCCCCTGACTAAAATGAATGGTACATTCTTGTTGCATTCAACGTATGTAATTACAGCATATAGTCAGTAGTGATGTTGTCCATTCTACATGCTCTCTCTCTCTCTCTCTCTCTCTCTCTCTCTCTGTCTCTCTCTCTCTCTCTCTCTCTCTCTCTCTCTCTCTCTCTCTCTCTCTCTCTCACACTCTCATGTACTGTTCATGTACACACAAAGGATTTCCCTCTCTATCTCTGAGCTCTGGGCTCTCCCAGTGGGAGATTCAATTGTGGATGCATGTCAGGGGTGAGCGAGAGCTTGAGAAGAGCTGGCAGCGTTAAGTTGTGTATTTTACCCTTGGAGACAATCAGGTTTTCCTCCTGCGCTTCCTCATCTCCAGGGGCCCTGAAAAGAAAATCCACAGGTTGTCATGGTGACCAAATAGTGCAGTGCAACAAAACAAAAATCCTTTACATAACCTAACTTTTTCTCTTAATCAGAGAGGAGCACCAACCTTGGCTTTTGGTTGATACTGCAGCGGCACCGCCGACCTAAAAACAATCAGATCATCTGCTGTTAGTCTGTTATCCAATCACTATTAATAGCCGCCATTGGGGAATTAAGATATAATTCATGTGATTATAATTAATAAATATGTTAAAGTATATATAATGAATATCATCGTCAATCATTAAAAAGAGCATAAAAACAAACAGTTTGTTAATGGGATGGTAACATGGTGTGAAAATGCAGCAACATTTTGTTAATTTGTCATTAATTAATTTTAATTTAACTGGAACATTTCATTACATATCACACACACATAATTCATGTGCACAACATTATGCACACAGAAAAACAGAGGTGAACCTACTGAGGATGAGAAGTATTCCCAGTGTGAACAGCACCACAGCAAATGCCAATCCCCCAATCCTCAGGCTCTCATAGTCTACAGATGGCATTGTTGATTACAGACAAAGAGGAGACACAGGAGAAATACATTTCACTACTGCACTGCTTAGGGCAAAAAGGTAGGACGGCACATAAAACACATTTTTCAGACTTACCATAGATAAATGGATTTTCAACTTTCTCTGCTCCATCTGACAAAAAAAGAAAAACACTTGAAATTCAGGATTATCATCATGACTCTTTTTTGTATCCCCCATGAAGATGCTTCAGGATAATTTTTACTTTCAATCTTTACAATTCCAGTAATCCATGTACTTTGTTGTGTATTCCTGTAGATTCACTTTCTTTGATATGGTTTATCTGCAATAAGTTCCGTATAATACATTTCATCCCGACTGTAAATTAATTATTGGATTTATTCCACTCATCTGTGTCTGTTTGCTGCAAAGTGGCCATTTATAAAGGTCTGTCCTGAAGCAGGAGCCAACAGACCTATCTATTAGGCTGAGATGTGACCCCGTTCCACTGTACATCATGGGTACTCACCCTGTGCACTGGGGTCTGATACAGCTGAGACGCAGGAGAAGAGAGGAAGCAGAGCCAGAGAGAAAAAGGGAAACAACTCAATTAGGCCAGACAGAAATGGCAAATCTATCTATCTATCTATCTATCTATCTATCTATCTATCTATCTATCTATCTATCTATCTATCTATCTNNNNTCTATCTATCTATCTATCTATCTATCTATCTATCTATCTATCTATCTATCTATCTATCTATCTATCTATCTGCTTTACATCTTCTATAAGATCTTGTCTATAACATGATGTTTGTTACATTACGTTACGTTATTTGTACTTAATAATAGTCTATAAACACACACAGTCACTGTGACACATGCACACAAAAGCTCAGTTGTAATTGCTGTTTACAGGTCCACACCCAGTGAGTGTCTTTTCCTGTAATATCACTTCCTGCCCCTACACTGCCTCCCTATGGACAGCTGATGTGTGTGCGTATTGTGTTTGTGTGTATGCAATGATGTTGGCATAAGGTTTATGAGCGGGGGGGGGGGGGGCACTTACCAGCCACACATACAAGCAGTGAGGAGAGGAAGAGCAAAATAGTTTCCATGGCAACTGTTGAAAGAAAGATAGGAAATAATACATTGTCAGAGACCTGGGTTAAATGATGCTAATCCTTCTATATGCCCCTACAGCGTGGAGCATACACACATAAGCACATGTGCAGAGTTGTTTATTGAGTGAATCACATGATGCAGCACTGACTCAAGACAAACCTCTGAGGTTTAACTGTTGTTAAAGGAAACGCTGTTCATCTTGCAAAACGGTCCGTGTTAAGAGCCTGCATCCATACATGTTCTCTTTTCCTGGCAGAGATAATTCCCTCCCTGTTTCCTCCCCGTGGATTTCACACAACCTTGGCCTATTTTCACGTAGGCTATTTGAACATATTGTGCACCAACTGTGTCGCCATATAACGAGACGTGTGGATTTACACTGATAGATCATGTAATATTTACAATGAATATATATATATATACAAAATGCTTATTGCCCAAGCAGGAAAAGAAAATAACATATTTTTCTGTGGCTACAATTTCTTAATTCAGAGCAATTGGAATAAAAGAGACAGGATCAATAAATGTTCAGGTCCTTACTTTTATAAAACTCAGAGGTGAAAGGTTTGGTGATCTACTGCTCTTTCTCTTTCTAAAAAATTTCAATAAAACTATGCCTATTGGGACAAGAAATGCAGGTCTGAGGGCAACAATTCATAAATCAATAGCTGTGAGTGGTTCAATTTCCCGGTTTATTCTTCGGTGAAAAGAGAGTCAGCTTGGTAATGCACCATAAAATGTAATTTAAACTCCATCACATAGATTAGGAGGAATATTGAGGTTCACAGTTCACACAGAAAGTCATGCGCTATGACTTGAAATGACTCTTGCTGTATTCTGAAAGATTAAGCTGTATGGAAAGACAGGTATCATATATAAGAAAAAATAATATGAAAAAAAAAATCTGTGTGGACCCTCTGAAACAGTCATTTAAGTTTCCAAAAATACTCCAATCATTCTGCTTTTATGGCTGATATTGTAAATTATAGAGTGCACCTACCTTTCTACCTGCCTGCCTACATGTCTTAATGTTTATCCAACTAAATGTCTCCCTGATTGATGGCCTAAGTCCATTTATGTCCATTTATGCTGTCTGTTTTTCGGTCTTCAACAGAGTCCATTACAGTCATTAGCGGGCGTACCAACAGTAGCTATCTTGCCCAGTTGCTATTTGTGTGTCTGTATTTCCTGTAATTGATTTGTCAGCCCTTGCATAGATGGGAGGAACACACTGGTAGCTAGGATGACTCTGATATGAGAGAAAAAGACAGCTAATGAAAATGACGTCTGTAGTATCCATTAGATTAATGGCATCTCCCTTAAAGTAAAAATAAAAACAAAACAACCTCATACAGTATGATTAGATAATGCATGCTATTTTATTTTTATCTGAGAGGATGCATGTGTGATTTTTTTTCTGCTTTAGTTAACTAAACTAGAAACATGTAAGTATTTTCTCAAGGTCTTTTTAACTATCACAAATTAAGTATTATTATGAAGTGGGGCAACCAGAAAGGCACTTTTACAGTCTTGTCAAGAGTAAAAAAAAAGAGAAGAATGATGACAAATGACAATATAGTCTTCGAAGGCATGTCTGTCACTTGTGCGCAACTTGAAAGCGACATCTTTTTTCACATCCGAGGTGATGATTGACGGTTGTCCTCAAACTGTACATCTCTTACAGTCAGTTCAGATACAGTCATAAACACTGATCCAGCTTAAGGAAAACATCCGGTCAAGTTAATCAGACAAAGGCAGAACAGTACACAAAAAAGCTGACATTCAATTAGTCACCAAACAGGTCATCCTGGTTTATTTTGAGAACCAGCACTATTACAGAGTAAACCTAGATGACCTGCTATTACGCACAGTTGACAAGATTTTTCACACCATTACAACGCTCCAAGCCAACATCTGAAATTACTCAATGATTCACAGCCATATACTTTTCTGACCTTGTGTTTTGGATGACTTTGAATGACATGTTTCACAAAGGCATGTTAGGGTTAGCCTTGATGATGACAGTGACAGTGACCATGACGATGATAATCATGGTGATGATGATGCTTTACCATGGCTATATACCCACACATCACTAATAGGCAGGCAACAATTAATCATCACCTACATTTTACATGCGATATCTTAGCATTCCTTTTACAAGCAGCCTTGTTTCTATGTTTTCTTTGTCATCATGCTTCACCACTCCTCATCGTGTAATCTTTGCATGCTGTCCAGTCGATGAGAAAAGCTCTAAGTGGATAAGGGTCAGATAAAGGCAGATAAACAGAGAGATGAAATTACGATCAGTCTGAGCATGTGTGAAAACCTGGGAAAACTCTCCATCGCCTATCTTTTATTTTGCCACTTCCACATCTCTTTACATTTAAAAACAAAGTGCTAAACATACACTAAAAGCTACATACTAATGATGGAAAACTTTAGAATATTGAGGAGAACATGAGTCAAGTGATTTCCTGTTTGAAATTTCCCCCCAAAATTTTCAGTCACTATATTCGCCTTATATTTAATACGAACAATATGCCTGACTTCCTCTTGTGCAAGCAGTGTGAAGATAGATGTGTTAATGGGTGACGCAATGAAAGGACAGAGAAATGGAGGCAAGGATGTGCCCTTTGCTGATGGATGTAGGATACAGCAGGGCTAATGCCCCTTTGTGTCTTCTCTTTCTAAAACAGGTTTTAATGGCATACATATCACAGTACATGTCCAGGATTAATTGGTCTGCAGCACTAACCTCCACTAAGCTAGTCTTTGAAAGCCAAATGATCTGTCAGACTTAATGTCACCCCAAGACTTGCCAAAAAGAGACAGATGTGTTTGAGTCCAAAAGTCTGGGACAAATATAATAACTAATGTCTAAACCAATTTACTCCATTAAAAATAATTCAAGGGTCTGTAGTAACTGACTGTGTTTTTCTCAAGAGGCTTTTTCAGATCTTCTTCTCATAACAATGTGATCTCTTTGATTCTGACAGCACACAATACGGTCTATTGCCGGCTCAAACTGTCATGTTCAATACAAATCTAGGCCCATGCATCAGCTGGTTAGAAGGTTTATAGCTCAGCAAACACATATTTGTAAAAGAGCCATCAAGCATGATTGTTTCTGTGGCTTTGTGGTCTCACAGAAATCTCATAACCTTGCAGTGAAATACAGTTTATCTTCACTGAGCACAGCTGACAAATATGCTCTAGGTGTGACGGGATTGAAGAGAGATTCTCCTCCGATTTCATCTCTTCATCCATCTGTGATTTATTTAACCCATATCTACTTTGAAGCAGCAAAGGTTTGACTCACTGACCGGGCAGTATACGATGATGGAAAAATGGAGGATGGTTATGAGAGGACAATGAAAGGATTTAAAGGAGACAGCTATTGTTTATGAAGAAAAAAGACACCACAGGTCACGGTCAATTGTGCCTGATAATTTTATCATCATAGCCAAGCCTTCGGTGGCACCAGGGCATAGCTGGAGGAAAGCTGCTGACCTCTAGCCTGACTGGAGATTAGTGAATCTAGACATCAATACAGCACATGTGGATCATTATTAGAAAAAATGTGGTGTAGCTTTAACATATACTAAACAGATTCACTGCATTCATCAGTCTGTAAACTATATTATAGAAATGTTAGCACTTGTATTTCAACTATAAACAAAAACTGATAACATCACAGCAAAGAAACTCATTATTCTCTGTAATCTGAATCTTTGCTCGGGTGAGTATTTTTTATGTTAGTAGGGCAATATCATAGGTTTTCACTTCAGAATACTTTTGGGTATTTGGCAGCATGGCACTGCCAATGTGATATATCAAGTAGCGATTCATTGGAACCCATTGTCTTGTTAGATATGATACATGATGCTTGAGCTGTGGGCATTTCAGTTTTCCTTATCTAAACTTTTGTCTGGCAAATATCTTGTCATAGGAGGAACAGCTGGGCTCCCCTTTGTTTAAAAGAAAA
>JAPTYQ010000006.1:23529028-23547465 GCA_029814465.1 Ostorhinchus cyanosoma | reverse complement strand
TAACAACATGAGCCAATAAAGCTGCAAACATTTTCACAGACACTTTCATTTATTTTTGTTATGATCTGTCAGAGAGTTAACCTCGTGCTGATTAAAAATATCATAGATAGTAACAGATAGGGTCTTTATGAGTGTACTTGTATTAGACCTACTAATGCATACACTGCGTAACATTGTGCTACTGCTAACTAATTAGCTGCTAATAACTCTCTAGTAAAGTAGCAGCCATCAGTAACTTGTGTAAACCATCAGCCAATCTGCGAGTTAGCTTTCGTTTATGCTAGAACCCCATGCTGCAACTCCTGGATATCTACGATAATAGAGACACGAGCGAAACTTACTCCTGTATATTAGCTGAATAAAGTATCTATTTAAACATTAACGTTATAATATCATTTTGTATGCGACAGACTAAAACATTAGAAAAATATTGCCTACTCCACCTCCTCTGTTGTCCCGGAACCATGCCCAGAACTGGCAAACTTGTGGTAAAAAAAAAAATCCCGGCAAGTCTTGCAAATGTCTCCCCGCCCCTTACTAATGGTTTATGGGTAATGTAGTTTCATTCTGAACCAACTCCTTTCTGACCCTCTCACTTTAGCGGGTAAAAACTACATTTCCGGTGAGGAAGCGGTATACGTTAGTTTATTGTACCGAGGGACACCGAGTTCGTTGTTTCGCAGACACTATACCACTAAACGCAAACCCGCTCCCTCCACTCCTTACGGATCAGCCTCTAATGAATATTATTCCTACCCTTAGAAAACCCTGGATTGTGAGGATTGTCAAGTGATGATTTCGTTTCATACAATTCATGCCGTTGATAGCAGAAGGAACTGGGCTTAGCATGCTAGCAGGCAGTTGTAATTAAAGACGTAGACATGGTTTTTATCTAAAACTAATATTGGGTTACTCTGCATATTTTAACTCCCGGGTTCTGCTCCGGCGGGTGGATTTGCTTACATTTCAATGGACACTCTGTCAACAACAGCTGCTGATGCTACGCGGGTCAAGGTAGATTTACTAGATGTTTTACTAATGTTGCTGAAATGAATGAATAAAAGTAGTCCAGCTTCGTTTAGAGTTAGCGGGACTACACTACACTACACTACTACTTAGCAGCAGTTGCTACAACTCAGAAGTGCTGAAGTTGCAGACCTAAACAGACCCAGAAAACAGTAGGGATGCTTTTCTGTAGTATGTTATAGTTGATGTGAGGGTATTATAATGTTGAATGACGTCATGATTTCAACTTTGGGGAACTATTTGGCTACTTTCTGTTCTGCTCATCTTTTCCAGCATATTATTATTGCTATTGTATCCTTTTGGATCTCTGTCAGCTGCTGTGGATGTTATTCACTATTTAATTGTGCTTTTCTGCAGAAGATCTGTCAACAGCCAGCACCCAGTGTGGTAGTGTCTGATAGTATGTCACTGCCATCTTACAAAGACTATCCTGCTCACCGTCCATTCATTAACACACTTGTGCATCGCACACCCACAACACGCACACATCAGTCCTATGGGTCATCATCACCAAGCAAGGCATTCCCAGAGACCAACAGTGCAGGTAATTTTAACATTTGTGTTTGTGTGCATGTGTTTCTTTCCCTCACAAAGTTTCCACTCGCCTATGGTGGTGTTGCACAGCTCCATGGTTACTGCAAGTGCAACATGATGCCGTAGTACTTGAATGTCGCAGTTCCACTCACATCTATTCATTCTTTCACATTATCCTCTCTAAGCTTTCTTACCTAGTGAACTGTAAACTTATGTTATCACACTTTAACTGCACTAAATATATCAGATATTTATCAATATGTCCACATGTGTTTTTCATTCTCGTATATGTTCTCTTCCACAACATACATGTTGCATTGCATGTAGCAATCCTATCAGCCTTAAGAAACCTCCAGGAGAAGATCAGGAGGTTGGAGTTGGAAAAAGCACATGGAGAACTAAGTTTGCATATGATGGGGAAAGATGTATCAAATATACATCTGCAGAGTGATGGAGTCACACAGAGACTCAAAAACAGTCAATCAAGTGACAAGTCCAGTTGCAATCAAGGTAAGTGTTTTAGATATTTCAGAACTGTGTACAGTATGTACTGAAATGTTTTTCCATTCCCTTGCACCTTGGTTTTATTCTATCACTATCTTATGTCTATTTCTGTAACTACACAGTCCTAGTCACTCACTTGGCGGCTGCAGAATCTCGCTGTATGAAGCTGGAACGACAGCTGGATCACATGAGGAGAATGCTGCGTAATGCCAAGGCTGACAGGAGTAGCCTCCTCAAACAGCAGGTTTATTCACTGTCATAGTGTCATGAGGTTTGACTGATTATGCGATGTATGATGTGTGTTAGGTTATACGTGTTTGCTTCTACACTTTCAGGTTGCCATGGAGACATCCAAGTCAGCTGACCAGCAGACAGACTCACCTTCCGACCTCGCCCATTTGGAGAAGTTGGATCGACTGGAGCAGGAGTATCTCAGGCTAACACACACACAGAATAATGCAGAGGTACACAAACAGAATGTGACTGACTTTAGCTAATGCTCTGTCTCTGTCTTCTCGCTGTCTGTATCAAAATCACAGTCAGAAGACACCATTATGTCATCTTTTTATTTGGAGGATATAACTGCTTTCATTTACAGCACTGTGCAAAAGTCTAAGACAGCCTTTAACATAATTGTTTTTGGAGGGTTGTACTGGTTGTGTGTCTTTATTTCTAGCAAGAAATATGCAGGAAATATGTCCACAGTATTGAAATACATTGAAATACATTTTAGTTTTTAATACTGTTTACATATTTGCTGTATATTCCGGTTGTACATTTATTACTACAAAGACTAAGAAGTGCTTTTGTGGTCATGCATTTCAGAAAAAGTCGAAAGTGTTTGGGAGAAATAATCCACCTAAAGTTTTATAAAGATAATTAAATATTTCAGATAAAGATCCGTGATCTGGAGTTAAAACTGCAGGAGGAGGAGCACCAAAGAAAGCTGGTCCAAGATAAGGCCAACCAGGTAAATATGCCACCTTTTTCTCCATGCACACAGCGTATGAATACCAATATTAAAATGCAAACAAACCCATGTGTCATTCTTCTGTGCAGCTCCAGGCGGGTTTGGAGACCAACAGGATCCTGCTGCAGTCAGTTTCACCCTGCCTGTCAAGCAGACAGTCCAAAGACAAGAAGTCCAGCTCAAAGGTAAACACACTGACTCTATATGTTGGGTTTTAGATCTGCTTAATTAACTGTTTTAAGTCTCTGTTTTCATCTAATACAGGGAATTATTTTTCCTACAGTTTAATTAAAAAAAAAGAGATTTTATGCATGACATTTTGAAATAAATTTCATACATTACTCTGCAAAGGGAAAAAAAATCAATACTACCTAATTTATTTGTATTTTATGGAACTTAATTGTGTTTCTCTTTTCCTTTGCAGAAATCTTCACCACAGCAGATGTCTTACACAGAGCCACACTATAAACTGAGCCTCAGAGATGTACCATTTGTGGCTGGAACGGTAATGTGAACATGCTTTGTGAGCACAGTATTTATATTTCATGGACATTTTCTTGTTGCTGTCTAGTTACAAACTCTCTTTCCTCTCTCATTTACAGTCAGTAGGCTGCAGCCACTCAGTCAGAGCAAACGTTCAGTCAGTATTATCTCTCCTGAAGCAACACCAACCACATCTCTGCAACAGTCGCGTCCTTTCTAAAAACCCAAACAGTCCTGAGACAGGTAGCCGTAGCCATTCCAGTTCCTCCTCTTCCTCCTCCACCAGTGAGGAGGAATTGTCTGATCTGCTGCAAGCACTACAGGAGGAACTCCGACTCATGAGCTTGTAAGTGTAGTCGCATCTCAGTTCAATAGGGAGCCATTTGTCCACAGATTGTATTAACTCTGTTATATGTTTTTCTGTATGTGATGCAGGGAACAGGATGAGCTGATGAGGCAGGTGGACGACAGTGTTTCGGAGCAGGAAAGAAAAGAGCTTCAGAGAGAGCAAGAGAGGCTGCTCCTGAAAATGGAGAGGAAAGGAGAGCAGATCAGTAAGGTCTACAAACACAAAGCACAGGTAAGAATTAAGTAACACACAATTAAACAGATATAGCTTTTATTATGTGCGTCTTTGATTCCTATTCCGAATTCCTTACTTTCTTTATAGATGAAGAAGTTACGGAAAGAAACAAATACAAAGCGACACAGGAAGAACGAGGTAAGAGTTACTACTACAGTGTCCACAAGAGGTCACTCTGCAGGAGCTGTCAGGCTTAAACCAGGAGAGAGAAGCAAGAGGAACCTGAGGCTGCTCCGGGACATGAGAGCTCTGCAGACCTCTTTACGAACTTGAAACATATACCTGCTCATAAACACTGAAACTGTGTTCATCTGATTGGTGCTGCATTCCTACCTGTGATCGCTAAATGACCAAAACAGCTTAATGTTTCATTAAAGACAGTAATGTATAAACTTGTTATTATGTTACTGTACTGTTGTGTTTCTCAAGAATAGTGTTCTTCTTCTTCTGTTCAGTCTCAAGACCACTTTTAGAAACCCATGGTCTCGACTTTACATGGTCTTATCTTGGACGTACAGGACTATGGATTTCATGTGATGATGGTTAAGATCCTAAAAAGAAAGTGTTTCAAACATTTCTTTTAGACGTAGATTTGGCTTATGTACTTGAAACTTGAAAGAAAAGTATACTTGTCAGTTTAATCGCCTTCAAAATGATTTTTAATTCAGTGATAACAACTGGTTTGATCATATTATAGCATAATTGGTACAATATTGGAGAAACTAATTTCCCATCATCCCCTTTGCTGTGTTTCCTTGACTGTATAACACTATGTTGATGTACTGAAATCCCTACATTTTAAGTTCGACATCTTCTATCTTTATCTTTACCAAACAACCCACATTACTTTTTTTAATAAACAAGATTTGTGTGTTTTCTCAGCAGGTGCCTTCATATCAAGTAACTCTACAAAGTCAATTTACATAATGGATGTCACCAAATAGAAACGAGTACAAAAATTCACAGACACGTTTTGAATATTAGAGTAATTTTTACTTCCGTTAGGTCCGCTACCAGCAGAGGGTGTAAAAGTCTCTTATATGCAGTAAAATTCTGTACTTGCTGGATATGGCCCAAACAATAAAAACATAAGAAATAATGGTGCTGGTTTTGGTGCCAAAATCAAAGCAGTTACTGTGGGTTGCTTGATATTTACAGATTTATGACAATGCTTAAATGTTTGCAGCAGTTATTTTTTGTTTTGTATCTGAACAAAATCCAGTGATCACAAATACTGTATGACCCGATTATTTCTTTGACATGTCACCAGGTGTGTGAGTGTATATTTCTACAAATATTTGCTCAAGGAGTTTGTACATTTTATGAAAACCAAGTGTATTTTTTTGAATGAAATGCTTCCATCTCTTAATTAAAGTATTTATGTGTTGTTTATTTCCTCTTCATTTCATTGACATAAATGTATGAGTCCGTGTAGGATAAAGCAGGTTTTGCTCCAGTTTATTTTTTCATTATTTTTCCTTGATCCATCCTTACAAATACCGTGATATTTGAGTCAGTCCCATCAGGCTCGTTCACAGACTTGTCTTATCTTGTATCTCTAATCCTGGGACCATGGCCCAACGTCTTTACGTCAGTAAATGCGTCAGACTTAAATAAGACCATGACGACCACAAAACGAATTATCACGGTCTCAAGAGAGTTGGGTCAGTCATATGCAAGTATAAAATGACAGTTTAAGGGCTGCTTCATATTCATTTGACACATTTAATTAATTATTAAAATGAGAATCGGGTTTCACGTGTTATGAAATGCAAATCTTTCATTCTAGAGGCTTGATGCAGGTCTATAGGGACGTGTCTTTAGGAAATGTTTACAGTACATGCACAGTAGGTTAGAACTACACCTGCTAGACCTGCAATGGTTAGGACCCAGTCCCCCAAGCCTTTGGTTAACCACCATAAAACCATGATCTGGATTCAAGAGGTTGGATTACTAATACAGTATATGATACAGACTTTATAAATTGATCGAAGCTGAATCCCAAAATTGCTGAAACTGTTGTAACTCTGCCCTCTCTCTGGTTCCTCAGTCTCCTCAGCAGTATAGATCCATGCACAGGAGAAAGTGGGATATAAATAAAGGACTAGTCCACCTAGGAAAAGGTGTAGCACCCTTAACCCATAAGGACCCAGTGTGACATTTGTGGCAGTTCCCAAATACATTTTTCTCCATATTTACCCATCCTGAAGTAATTTATCACCATTTTTTGTAATACTATCTTCTGTATTTTTTTTTCTTTCTGTGAAATCAGGTATTTTCCTACATTTAATTTACTGATCATGTAGATGTTCATAAAAGCTCAGAGTAAAGTTGAGGGTTATTATATCAAAACTAGAGAAAACTGAAGAAAAAAGTGACTTTTTCAACAAAATCATTAATATTGAATATAAACCCAGTGTGTCCATCCTCATTGTTATCTTCTACAACACTGATTCACCAGTTAAACCCATGGAGTTTGATAAATGACAGTGGATGGACACTGGATGGGTTTTGTTCAGTTAATGATATATTTACCTGAAAAAGTCCCTTTTTTCTTAATTTTTCTCAGTTTCTGATATAATAATCATCAACTTTAATCTCAGATTTAATGCACACCTACATAATCAGTGAATAAAATATAGGGGAAAATAGCTGATTTACACTGAAAAATGCAAAATACAGAGGATGATATTATAACAAATGGTGATAAATCACTTAAAACAAGTTAAATAGAGAGAAATTCATTTGGGAACTGCCACAAAAGTAGCACTAGGACTTTATGGGTTAATCTTTGTGTTTTTGTGCATTCAGTCTTCTTGCACTTTCTTATTTCTGATATAGTTTTTCCAAGTCAGCAACAGGATGACCTTTGTGTGACCTTGCTGAAACATGGAGACCGTCTATGTGAACACCCTGCATTGTCACCTAACTCGGATTCTTGGCGCTCCCCCGCTATCGAAACCCCGAGACCCAGAAAGCTATGGGAGCCTACGCACTGACAGTCAGTCAGAGGACGGAGCTCTTAACCAGTTAAAAGACACAGGAGACTTTGGACAGTCAGAACTAAGTTATACAGAGAAACATTTGGAAGGCTCAGATGATACCAGTCATGTAAACACTGAGGAGCAACAGGTAATGACTGCATCTGCGGCAAAGTCTTCCTCAAACAATCAAAGCAAACACCCCCCAAACCAGGTTCTGTGTGCTGCTGTGAGCACAAAGTAGAGCAGGTGTCGTGTTTTACTGTTGACTGGTTATAAATGATTTATCAGCAAAGGTGCTGTGTATTTGTTTGGAACATGTGACATGTCTCTTTTTTTTTTTTTTTTAACTTTCATCATGTATTAAGCAAGCAGAATCATTTGCTTGTAAAGTGTAGCACTGAATGTGGAAAATACAGTTAAAGTGACTTATTAATTTTACTTATATTTGATGTAAACAAGATACAAAATAAAAGCCGTCCTAGAAACTTAAAGCATGGTATAGTCAATGCTGCATAATCACTTTGTCTCGAGTAAATGACCATTGTACAGTATCCATAATGAAATGTTGAAATGGAATACTGTTTTATTTTTTTCAAGTCTGACAATTGAAAAATCAGAAATAAACACGTGTTTCTTAAATATTGTAAAATCTTCCTGCATATGTAACAAGCACTATGACTGATGAAGGCACTTCAACTTACTTTAATTTTCTCATCAGTCTTATTTATTTAAACAAGCCTGCCATGCATAAAAGCACAGGGAATTGTGGATTGAGATAAAATACACTCTTTAGAGACATTGTAAAACACAGATCACATGTATGAAACACACACATGGCCTCTGAACTACCCATTTCATCTTACAATGTGAAAATGAACAAGGATGAATAAATAATGTCTCTGATGTTGCTCACGAGGCCTGAGCCAGTGGCCGCAACTGTCCTAAAAGGGCTGTCACCTGCAGGTGTGTGCCTCGCTCTGAAACGACACCCTGGTTCTAAAGAGCAGTCCGGACATCTGATCCTCGTTGCAGAGGGCCCTGCGTCTCATCGCTGTTGACCGGGCCTGGATTGCCATGGCCAGATGAAAACAACACGTGTAACCAGAGTCCTCTGTTTGTGTGGTCAGGTGTGATAAAATCGGTCTCCTGGCTCACTCAATAAAAGCCCAGTCTACGCTGACCTAAATGAAGAGGCCACAAAGGATCAGTTCATTATCTGTATTTTTCCCATGGTAACATCCCAAGTCTCTGAAGGTCTCAAGAATCAGTCTCAGATATTGAGGCCAGTTCACTGATTTTAGGCTCCTCCTGGTGCTTTGGCAAAACTGGTCGGTTGGTGTAAATGTCATCCACAGGTAGCAGGAATGTGACAGTTTTTACCTTGGCCCTAGAAAATAAAAGAAATCACGAGTAATGTAGCTTCAAAGCTCATTATCGGGAATATATGTATACAGTTAAAACTACTGAAATGTACTTTTAAGGTAAAATTACTAGGATCCAAAGGGAAAAGTGCCTGCGTGTACCTGTTTTTATGGACATATTCCTGTAAGGAGTGCCTGTTGGATACTTTCCCCACGTCTCCTCCTCTGGATGGATTTCCAAAGATACTATTTCCATGCCTTATTTCCTCTTGTAATCTTCCCCACCCAGTGTCGCTCCTCCTCACCCTGTCGGCCCTTCCCTCTCTCATGGTCACACCAGACAGGTTGGAACCGAACGAGTACCTTCTGACGGTCATAACAGTGTTCTCTGGGAAAGAAAAGGAACATTTTGTAAAGGATTCATGTTGAACAAATGTGATAAGACATACAGGCTTTAAATATACTGTTTATTTTCTTGTTTTTATGTATCTCATCATTGTTTCTTGGGAGGTATGGGCCATTTTTATAAGGTTTCAGTAACAAACCTGAGATGATTATTAGTCAGGTCACAGGTCAATATTAGATTTTCACAATAATTGTAAAGAAGACATCAGAAACAAATGTTACTGCATTTGCATTCTTTTTTTGACCTGTAGTCACTATTACAAGTCTATACTATTAGGTTATTATTAGAGTTGAATTGAAAAATGCATCACAAAGAAATGTGCCAAGGCATTTCAACTGGTTTGAAGTCATTATTTATTATATATGTTTCTGCTTTTTGTATATCTTAATATTGTTGCTGCAAGAATGGTTCATTTTTATTACAGTGTTTCAATAAATGGAATCTACTGTGATTCTTCGTTCGGTCAAAATCAATATTAGATTTTCAACACAGATTTAAATCTAAAAAAGAAACAAATGTGACAAAGGTTTGAAGATATAACCACCTGAGACCCAGGAAAGTGAAAGTTTTAGCTTTTTTTTTTTACCTTAAACAATTGTCTTGATTGGAAACTGCATAATACAACAATTTTGTTTTGTTTTTTTCAGATACATTTCTAAAATTATTTTTATGTATTTACTCATTTTTAACAGAATGTCCTTTGCAATGGCCAGCATTTTTAAGTAAAACTGTGAAACTTTTGTCCCCTAAAGAGGACAAAAACGCACTGCTGGGTCTCAGGAGAATATAATATCTCTATATTTTTATTTTTTGTGTGTGTGTGTGTGTGAGAGAGAGAGAGAGAGACAGTGAATCAGTGTGCTTATCATGTAAACTTGTATTGTGTGAGAATATAGATGCTTGAAAAGGGTGGGTATTTTTGGGTTTGTCTTACTATAAAATGTCTTGCATTATTTGTTACAGGTGTTATTTATTTTTTAGTACCTGGGCCCCTCTCAAAAAGTTCTTCAGCTTCCCAGTGTGTCCTATTTCACATAATGTAAATGCAAATGGAATGCTTTAATACTTGGTTCTTTTAATAGATATGTGAATAAATAAATGCTATATCTTCTTTCTCTATCTTCTTTTTTCAGTGCTTCAGTAACTCATTGATGTTTTATATTGATTTTTTTTTTTATTTTAATGTTAATTTTACTGTCTTTTATTTTAGATGTATGTTTTAATTGTAATTGTATGTTTTTAACCTGCCTCTTTTCCATTTTTGTAAAGCACTTTGAATTGCCCTGTGTATGAATTGTGCTATACAAATAAACTTTGCCTTGATAGGCTATAAAGGTCAAAGGTCAATATTAGATTTCCACAAAAAAAGAAAAAACAAAAAAAAGACACCTGATCTTCCAAGCAGATTTGTTTTCACTGAATGCATGTTGCATGTTTTTTTTCCTTTTCATGCTCATGCTGTTACATTAAATAGTGACACATGGGTTTCTGAATGGCTCGGTTCGTCTTACCCGTGTACTGTCCCTCCAGAACGGGCGCGGACACATTCCTTCTCAAGTTGACGTATGGGTTTTCTTCCAGCACCGCCCGCATTTCGGCTGCAGATGCTTCCCCTCCTCCGGCCCCCGGTGCCTCCCTCTGGCCGTAGTCCCCCCTCAGCTCCCGGTTCTCCGCCTCCAGCTTCTTGATCTCATCGCGCATCTCCATAATGACCTGCGCGAGGCTGCGGGTGCTCTCCATGGTGCTGCTGCTGCGCTGCCAGTACCACGGCTTCCCGAACACCGGCGGGGACTCATGCAGGAGAATGTCCCGGTGCTGCTGGGGTTTTAACATCCTGCTCCTTTTGTGGTTCTGGTTCTGTGCCTCTCTCTCTCTCTCTCTTTCTCTGTTGTATGTGCCTCTCAATCTCAGTCCAGATCTTGTTCTGGGCAGATTATGTCGCCTTTCACCACTTATACAGCTGAAAGGGCTCCGGTGATCAGCCAGCAGTACACAAAGGATGTTTTATTTATCAGCCCCGGCATCCAGTTTCAGGAAAACTAAGCAGGGGTCGGAAATGAAATGTGCACTGCGCAAGACCTAGGATACCAGAATACCTAGTGAACCTGCAGGATGACTGAAATAGCTGAGAGTTGGACAGGTTTTTGGTCATATGCCATGTAAGGAACTTCATGATTTAACACAGAAAAACGGAGACAGATCCGGTTCTTTGGCACCTCGCTTTTCTTCCTCTTGTAAGCCCCATGTCTAATGTTGGGATTACATTATCTACCTCTGAAATATTAATCCAGTCTGTCACTAAAGGAATTGAAGGGAAAATGGTGTTTTTCCTCCTCTGTTCAGAAGGAGATCTTTTCATAAGGCAAAGGGGAAATAAATAAATTGTTGAAATAATCACTGGATTCATTCCTTTCTGAATAGATCATCAGAGGCTCATATACTATGAGGATTTAATTAATTTTCCTCAGAGAACAGAGATGGAGAAACATAGGTTGCTTCCTCTATTCTATTCTGTCTACATATGGGGCCCTCTGTCTGTTGAATATGGATGTTGCCTCACAAAGGCAGAGGTCAGGAGGTTCTGTCCAGTGAAGACAGTCCCAGGAAAAAAAAGACATGAAAACAAAACAGGGGTTTGATAAATGATAGGAGAAAGAATCACTGAAAGAGACATCAAATACAGGCGGGCTGCACACAAAGGAGAAAATTACAGATAATTACACTCAATGGGGCTTCCAAAGCTGGAATTGTGTGGTCAGGTGCCACAGTGGAGCTCATGTGGCCGCACATTGTAACCCATTATGAAAAGACCAGACAGTTACTGAGCGCACCTGTAGCTTAGCTGGCCCAACTCCAACATATATTAGAGTAAATGTGAATCTGCATGCACTAGTATCAACAAAATATGCATATTTGTGTGTATTTTCTCAGACGTTGTGCCTACAGTGTAACCAGGCCTGGACTGACTACTGCTGGCTCATAGCAACCTGACCCTGCTAGAGTCTGGGCCACTGGAAGGGAGACAGGCACACATAAGCCGGTGTGTAGAGCAGAGAAACCCAATCAGCCCCCTCTTTCTGGTTCACAAAATAGGCTACAGAGACGGAGGGAGCCGAGAGAGATAAGGCCGACGAGAAGAGAAACACTGAAGTGCAAGAAGGAAAGGAGTTTGTGAAGGAAGAGATAGGTGGGTGAAACGCAATCTGCTGCACCTCAGGTGTGCAACCACAGAGGGAGAGTGAAGAGACATAGATATTAATGTGTCACTCAGAGATAAAGACACAAATCAGGCAGACAGAGGACTGCATGGAGCCGTTGACCACCAGTTGTAGATTCAAAGCCACTTGACCTCTTTTTATGTGCAGTGCTCCAACCCTCAGCTTATCATCAATAAGTAAACAACCACTCTGCATGGTCTGTAATTATATATAAGCTACTGAAGTATTGGAAAATTCTGACACCTGATATGCCATTTCACTTTTAAAGAAACAAGTAAGATTTGCTCTCTTCTGTGAACTGAACTAACTACAAAACAAACTGATAATGCAACAGGTTGACCCAGAGCTAAATGCACTCCCTCTGCGCAGAAATAGTTTCTTTTATGTGTTTGCTTTTGATGTAGCAGTCTTCTTTTTATCTTTTGCACTGGCCTTTTGAAGCTACTTATCACAGCACATTTTCTTCTACTGACATTTTCTTTTTGTAGAAAACAAAATATTAGTGAATGAAAAGGAAAAAAATATAGTTTTACTTCAGGCAACCAAAATTCCATGTTACAAAAAAGGATTTTGTCTGTTTGTTTTCTACAGTTGCATAAAAATTATTAGACCATCAAAAGTCATAAAAAACAAGGGTTATGTAATCACGTACTAACTCCTGGGTGTATCATGTGACGTAAACAGACGGAAAAGAAAACATGGAATGTCCAAAAGCACTGTTTTTGTCAGTACAATGCCATAGATACTGATGGAAGAACTTAATTATCCAAACAAATGCACATTTAGTTGTACCAGGCATTAAAATGAAGAAGAAGCTGAAGAAAATGAGGGTGGTCTAATAATTTTTCCTGCGGCTATATCATGTGAAAATGTACACTTAGATGCAGTGTTTTACTGTAGTCGATGAATGGAGCTGTTAGATTTATAATAAAGATCAATACAGTTTACACTCAATGACTTGTTCACCATAATTGTTCCAAACTTCTATTATAAACTTCTGTTTCGCTGGTTACTGTTTGTTGTGCTTGTGAAAGGCCTCACAATTGCTTATAACTTGCAGAAGTGTGGTCTCAGGCCCAGGTAATAGACAGGACCAAAGGAGGAACACACCAATTGTTGCAAGACTGGCATTAACCCTTAAAGATATAAACAGCCGCCAAAAGCTTCAACTCATCTATTTAGTTCATTTGAAACTACTATTCCTATCAATATATATATGAGTAATTCAGGTCACTTCAGCTTTTAATTTGGACATTCAGCGGCTCCATATTCCACAGCATTGATTCACTAGTCAAAGACAGGTAGTGGATAAATTAAATTAGTTTTTATATTATATATTTTTCTGTTTTGTTCCCCTGCACTGTTATGAACATTTACATGATCACAACCTACAAATAGAAAAATACCTGATTTTCACTGAAAAATGCACAATGCAGAGGATGATATTATAATAAATGGTGATAAATCACTCAGGAAAGGTTAGATGTAGAGAAAAGTTCACTTGGAACATGCCACAAAAATAGCTCTAAGTAGGTATTTAAGCCGTGAGGGAAAATAAAGAACAGCTGATGTGAATGTGTAGAGCAGCTGTCGGTCTCATACAGCACGGGCAGTGAATCATGAGGTTTGGACATTAACAAATTTTTATTTAAATGTTATACATAAAACTTTAGTTTTTGTTCTTTTTAAATTCAGCTAAACAAATATTTATATATTGTATATTTTATAAAAAGAAACATTTTAAATATTAATATTTCTTATTTACAATTCAAAACAGTACATGAAATAATAACAGTAACAATGCATTTCAATCATAAAAATGTTACAAAACAGTTTTTTCCATTTGAAAACTGGCAAGCTGAGATTTCCAGAATGTTAGCGAGGATACAAAGTAGCAATGTGGAACTGCTCTACATTCAACAGGAACTAGAGGTGCGTTCAACTCTTCAGACGCTCAGTTTGTTAAGACCTGTAATCCAAATCTTAATTTTCACATTAATCTTTTGTCATGATCTCCTCTGCTAAATTCAATGATAATGAAAACCCTCATCAAAATGCATCAGAAAGCTATATAAATTATGTGTACAGCTGAACGCACCTCAAGCTCAGTAAGGTCACTGTTCTCTAAAGGGACAGGGTTGTGGAGAGAAGGCGCATGTTGTGTGTTCGTATGTAAATGCATGTGTGTGTGTGTGTGTGTGTGTGTACATGTGGCTAAAACACGGTGTATGTTTCTTTATTTTGTGAAGGTGTTTGTCAGTATGTAGGCTGATGAATCAGTCGGCAGGACAGGGGAATCCATACTACACATGGACTGAGTCTCTAAAACCAAAACAACAGTAGCTAACAGTCCAGCAGTCTGGCCTCTACTGTAGATAGTCAAAGTTCAACAACAGGACTACAGACTACCACAACCACAGTCTACACACTTCTTCCCTTGTTTTCTCTACACTTGCCATCAGTCACAGTTCCACTAGTCCAGAAAACAACAGTCAGAAACAAGCAACTGAGCCAATCTGAGGCTCAAACTGGCACTCCAAAGCCATTTCTTGGGGGGGTAGGGGGGAATTGTCCTCCTTTGCTGTGAGTCTATTGGCCATTCAAAAGGCGCTGTGCCGTTCCGTTCCTGGTTGTCTTGTGTGAGGAATCTGCACAAGAGTAAGAATAAAAAAGCATTAGCAAAAGAAGAAATTTAGTTTGTATATGGACAGATTTGGATATTCTATGCATGTGAAATAGCAAGGTGGCAGATACAGTATAGCTGGAAATGTCTGATGAGGATATTTGATGGCCTGACATACCAGTCTTAGAAAGAGTAGACAAAGAGCTGTTAGAGAGAGAGCAGGTGCTTGAGGCAAGAACACTTTTTTGCAGCTGTAATGAGAGAAAAGTTTGGAAAAGAAGCACAGAGAACAATGCAGTGATGGCACAAATGAATAAAATGCCTTCCAAATCAATGCACGTGAAAGGGTGACAGCCAACTGAATCAGTAAAATAAAAAATGAAAAAAAAAAAAGCACTGGTGTGGAAATAACATGAATGTGATGGTTTGTATTTGTTGCATATTGAGACCTGTTCATTCATGATGCCAGACAGCTCAGTCAGCATGTCGCGATAGTGAGCTCTCATCTCCTCCTGGTACTCAAGCTGGTCCTCCTTGATCAGACGCTCATTCACATCCAAAGCCTGACCACAGGCCTCTGCAAACTGCCTGCATGGAGCAAATGAAACTGGGCTCACTGTGAGGTAATCAGAAAAGCTGTTCACTGCACTATTTACCTTTACCACAGACACACACTGCAAAAATCTAAAATTTACCCAGTGTATTTTTCTCATTTCTAGTCAAAATATCTCTACAGGTAACCTAAATCACCTAAAGAGTTATTTTTCAGTGAGATATAAGAACTTATTTTTAGACAATAGATCTGGAAAATCTAATTTCAATAAATATTACCAAGATAATTTTCACTTGTTCCATAGGCAGATTTTTCTACTTAATTCAAGATTTTTTTTTCTTAATTCAAGCAAAAAAAAAGTGCCAATGGAACAGGTGAAAATGATCTTGGTAAGATTTATTGAAATAAAATTTTCAAGATCTATTGTCTAAAAATAGGTTCTTATATCTCGATTACAAGTTACTCTTTAGGTGATTATGTCTTATTTTAAGTGTGGTGAGATATTTGCACTAGAAATGAGAAAAATACACTTGGTGAGATTTTGATTTTTGCAGTGTATGACCATAAGTAGAGAAAATCTCTCCCTTCTAAAACCTGCTCCTTGTACTTGGAGGTGCATCCTGAGGACGAACAAATGGAGCATTTGCCAGTGGGAAAAATAGGTTAAGACATTCTTTTTTTCTATGTCGAATAAAGGTGCACCTGACAGTAAATTGACGACTGCAAACCTTAGTAAGTAATATCACATCATTCATTAAAATTTTCTCCACCCCAAGTTTTGTGCTCTGAAACTTAAACTTCTACAAATGCATATGCAGTAATGCACATAAGGAATTGCATCACCCTTGTGGTACTAAGTCTGCGTTGTGCTTCAGTAAATCTGACAGTAACTATTTAATAGAAGAAGGTTCTCTGCACATCCTCCAGCAGACAAAGTCAAAAATCAGGTGCTTCTCAACTTGAACCACAGACTTCAGACTTTTCTTTTTTGCCTCAAGTAATTCACATTCTGAGCCTTAACATTTATTTACATTATCATTTAGTAACATTTGGGTTTTGGGCCAATGTTAAAACACTGGCCAACTGTAGTAACTCTTACCTGAAGATCTCTTTGAGCAGTTTGACCTGGTTATCTGGGTATTTCTTGGCATTCTTCTCCTCCAGAAATGCCCTGGCATAAGCCATGGGCCCAGCATTTACCTAAAAGGGAGAAGTTCCGGTGAGGTCTCAGAGGTACTAATGTCATCAGTAAATCAGGCGGTTACTGTACCCACCTTCACACTGACACTGCCCTGCAGTTTCAGCTGGAGTCGGATCATGTCCACTTCTTCCATGTTGCAGAGCTGGTTGAGTTCAGACACCTTACGGGACATCTCATCTATAGCTACCTCAATCGGGTTCATTTCTGTACTCTGCTGCTCCACCACCTGGATACGCTTCTTTAGGTAAGGGAAGCTGGAACTCGCTGAAGATAAAGAAACAGAAAACCAGGTCAGACAAGCCTTTGGGGCCAATTTGAGTGGAACACCATTAAGGGCAGGATGGATTACATAGATCTGTCTTGATCTAGACAGGATCTAGCCAGGCTCTGTTCCTCTGGTAGAATGCAACTCAAAATTTGTGCATTTCGTGGAAATCAAATATAATAAAATACATTACATTACAAATTACAATGTAATCTACTATTCTACGTCAAAAAGAACCTTTAGAACATGGCATGACATTGTTATCTTTAAGCCTGTAAAAACTTAACAGACTTTTTTTTCTGGTCAGGTTTTTTAAAGTACATGTTTAAAATGAGGCACAGAAGTAAATCCTCACTGGTTAATATGGTGCGCCTCTTGCACTGCTCCTCCACGTCTCCATGCTTCTTTCCCGACAGAGTGAACGGCGTCTCAAACACAAAACGATTGATGTTGTGATGTCTCTCAAAATCCGTTCTTTTATCCTGCTGCTCCTTCTCGTCAAAGTAGGGCACCACATATGTCACCTGGATGTAGGCAAACTTGGGGTCCAGGTCTTTGGGATTCACCTATTTTCATATAAAACACATGAATAAATATGTGAGCTATCAATCAAGTGAGATTTATTTTTTTTCAGATTCTCAGCAGACTTTAAATCTATAATCCTAGTTACCTTATTTGAGTCCTGGATCATCTTGACGTTATCGGCTCCAAACTTGTCTGAGTAGAGTTTGAGTAATCTCTGGGAGATTTCTGACAACCCTGTTAGCTTCGGTTCTTTGTAGATGAACTCTTTGCTCTCCTCTTCCTCAAAGAAACCCTATCAGAACACACGCAAAAACACATTAATTAGCAAAGCCTGTCACACATACTGTATGAGGGGGTGTTTCTGCGCATGCACTGAGTTTAATATGTGGATGGTGTTGCTTTTTGCAGTCACAACACACTTAATGCACGTCAAACAAATCTTATGGTACTCCCTGGTGGTTTATTGAGCCATGGGTTGTACAACACTGAGGTCACAGCACACTTCATAGTCTTGTTAGAACAACTCAGCACTAACAGGGCGTCAGCGTTAAGTGCACAATGGGATAGTTCACGGGTCATTTTAAAAGCGCCACTGGAGTCAGAGGTCAAAAGGAGGTAAAAGGTTTACTGGATAATGCCTTCCCATCGATTGTGTGTTTGAAACCGCCTCTCCCAAAAGGGTTAAAACACAGCAATTATTGTTTAAGTACAAAAGTGTTTCATTGTTGGAGATTATAGGAAATAAAATGGACCACAGCAAACTCGAGACAAACCCTTCAAAAGGGTAAAGAGAAGCAAGCGTTAATAGTGGTAGAAGGAGAAGAGAGGTAAAAGTGGTTAGCGCTGAGGAAAATGAAAATCAAAGACGTACGAGACTTACCGCGATCTGGATAAAGAATATAATAAACAGGAAGAAAAGAACAGACAGAGAAATTAAAGACACAGACTCGAAAAATCGCTCCTCATCTTTCCTTGTCCATGCTTTAATGTCTCCTCTTTTTTGTTACCGGGGATAAAATTACAGTTTCGCACCATCAGATATTTATTTACTCTCCACTTCAGAGCTCATAAATCCCTGTGTAGAAATATGATCCCTTTGTTAATAAATAAGAAACTGTGTTAAAGATCCAGTGCCAGGCCCACAAAACATCCTGCTCTTTGAACAATAAAGTCGGTGAACTGGAACACAGTGAACCTGTTC
>JAPTYQ010000006.1:23432886-23448472 GCA_029814465.1 Ostorhinchus cyanosoma | reverse complement strand
TAAAGGGGTAAAGCAGCTTCTAGAGGCATTAAAAACATAGCATTTTCAATTGTTGCCAGTGAAAACCAGTTTTGTGTTGCAAGTTTTAAGGTCATAGTTGAAACTCACTAATTGCTGTAATCACTTAGTAAATTCTCGGCGTTGGTTTATGGCTTTGACGGCGTGTCTCACTGTGATTGCACATGTGTGTGAACATCCTCGTGCTGACACTGTGGTGCAGTGGGATCACAGGTATTAGACTCTCATCAGAGTGAACCTTTGTAGAGTCAATATCAGAGGCTTCACCCCAGAGCCTGACCTTTCCAGACTGTCCCTTCTCTAAAAGACCCCCCCCCACACACACACACACAAACACACAAATTCAGACACACACGTACACACCCTACACCCCCACGATCAATCTTCCCCCCGGTCACTACGACAGCAAAGCACAAAGCCAATCACATCAACAGGGAGGGATGCCACACTCAACCTCTGATGAAATGTCACTGGGAAGGCTATGTCAAGAGACCTCGGGCCTGTTAAGCTTCTGCTAAGTGTGTGTGTGTGTGTGTGTGTGTGTGTGCGTGCGTGTGTGTGTGTGCATGTGTGTGAAAGTAGCAGCTATATTCAGATTGCAGATAAATAAAGGAGAACATGAATGATACATGTATTTTTGAAGCTGCGGGGCAAGTTGTTGCTGGAACAGTTAGGTTCTGTGTCTGACTTGTTTAGAGACAGTTGTCAGACTAACCAGATTTCAGCAGCTTTTCTATTATGAAATTACCGAGATTGTTTATCAGCTGTGACTGTTTACCAGATCCGATTTTATTATTATTATTATTATTATTATTATATGGTGCTTTGGTGTTTGATGGGGCTCCTTTTCTCTATAAATAGTCTCAATGAAATGAAGAAATAAGTGTTTTATTATCATTTAATATAAATCAGCTGACTGATCTCGTGAAATTTTGTATGTAAATACATTTTCCTAAATTCTAAGAGTCGAGAATTCCAGGAGTAGATTTTTGTCAGTATGGCCGTAAAATGGGCGTCAAATTGTGTTCTAAGTAGTCTTAAACAGGTCTTAAAAGTCTTAAATTTAACTTTTAGAAACCTATAGGAACCCTGTAAATGAAAAGTATGAGTAAATAAAATAACTCATCATTTATAATCCCTCCAGTTCGATATCAAAATCTAGTTCTTTCTATATGGGATTCGACAGTCGGCTTATTGTAAAATTTGACAACTTTCCTTTTTACTGTACCCATATCTCTTCTAAATTACACTTATCACCATCAGTATCACATATCTGTCTTGTCTACTGAGGGTAATACAGTCATATCCTTCTTTAATACAAGGAGAGTCATAGTCGGCTAACAATAAAATCACACAATGAAGCTACAATACAGAGTAGAAAAACATAGCAAGCGCTTCCACTGGGTCAAAAACACTAAATGTAGATGTGTATAAAAGAATTAGATGCTCATCAAAGATAAGGCAGAATCTGTGAAACACAAAAGAGCAAAAAAGACAGTTGCAGAAAATTGTTGGAGAAAAAAAAGTAAATATTTGAAGCACACAGAAACAGGCAGAAACTAGTGCAAGGATACAGAAATAAAAGTGACTTTGTTGAGCATGTCAGAGTATTTGTCAGCCCTAACAAACACTCTGACTAGTATTTTTGCACTACCCACTTTTTTTACACATTGATAACTGATTTTTTTTTTTTTGGCACTTCATGATATATACCATTCTCTTTAAGAATCAAATTTAGATTCTATGTTAAACAATGAACGTGCATCTCCTCTCACTCTGTTTGTAAAAGCGCTGTAGCCAGTCACATGCAGGATGGAGCCTGGCCAATGTTGTGTACTGTACATTACTGCCTTACCTGGGTTACATTGTGTTTCTGTGTGAAGTAGGATGCCAAGACAGAGAGGCTTCAGAGCCCATCTGAGTCTCACGTCCTACAGACAGCCGCCTGCGTTCTCCTGCCAAGCTCACCTGGACTGCTTCACCTGTGCTTATGACCCAGTGGTGCAGTGCAGCTCTGTATGTGTAGAGCTGCTGGCTGAATCAAAGAAAAGTGGTGTGAAACATTGGTGTGTAAGAGAGAGGTTAGTGAGGAGCGGGACATACAATCGCAAAGCGTGAGACACTCTACAGTGCCAAGTTGTGGTTATTTGGTACGCTTTTGGTGCAATATCGAACCTTTCTCTTGTAGTAACATATAGTACTGTTATCATACTTACCCTTGTAATACATCTGAGAGGGTCCTTTTTGTGGATTTGTGCAGCTATGTGTGATATGACATGTATGTTGTTGATTTTCTAGATCCTCCCATAGAAATTAAAATAGGAAACAGACTTATACAGGAGTAGTTCAATAAATTAAAGTTAATGCAAAAGTCGTTTTAGTTCAGAATACTGTATGATAAACAGCACATTCTCTTTAGAAGTTTCCTAATGTAATTATACACATTAATCATACAGTTACACGCAGATAAAAATGGTCACAATATCGAGCCTGTACAGCAATGTTTGTGATTATGAATTATAAGCCACTGCAGATTTAATGTCTTTATGTATGAAACATTAACCGCTAATAATACACATGCAAACACATAAATGCCATAAACATTTGAATATTCCAATATTTCTTTCAGCAGCTATTAAAAGTGATGATACACAGTCCCACACAGGTCAAAAAACAGGCTTCCTCCTTCAGTTGATTTTATGTAAAAAATTCAGAAATAATTAGACTTCTGCACTTTTCTGTGTTATCCTGTATTATGCAGTTATTGAAAATACAATCATGAAGAGTGCTAAAGGTTATGTTTTATTTATTTATGTATATGTCAAATATTATGTGTGTTATTTTGGCAGCAAGCTTGTAGAATAGGAATAGTTCTATTAAACAGAGCTGGCATGCAAGGCTAGGAAAAAAAAAACACTATCATAAAAATATCTAGTGTCAGTGATATTGTTATATGAATATGAACATCAAATTTAGAAGGCATATCATTTCCCATTCTTAATTACTAACAACATTACAAGGAGGAAAGTGTAATATGAGTTGTGAAGGAAATATTGTTAAAGTAATCTTCTTTAAGAACACTGCACCCACAATTGGTTTGGATGAAAATAGCTGTGAGGATTTGGGGATCAATGCTGGCTTGCAGCACCTAGATTTCAGACATCACAGACATTTGCATTGTTTGATTGTGGATAAACCAAGTTTAGACATAAGAGTATTAGCCCTAAGGTTTGTGTTTTTAAATATATATTTATTTGTTTAGGGCAAAGTGGGGTTACATTTGGAGAGATTGATATTCTCTATTTAGAGAATGAATTATATTAACCACAAAAGAGGTCACCGGCTCTGGCTAGCATGTTGGGGCTAAGGGAATGTCTGGAAATGAACAGTATCAGCGTAACCTCTGCTTTAACCCCACATATGAGCACTATTGATTCATTCACTTTGAAGAGGTCCTTGAAATTGTTTCGATGAGGAACTATCGTGGCAGTCTATTGGGGCATCCAAGGCACCAGTCCAAATGAGAATGTCTCCAAGCTGGAGACAGACAGACTGACAAAATCACAAAGGCTGTGAAAAAAGACAGACGGAGACAAAAATGAAAAAAGGGAGAAAAAGAGTAAAAGAGCTATAAAAAAAAAAAAGAAGAGAGAACTCCTTGTTTCAGAAACAATGACTTTCCTGCCGATAGAATGCGATGCCTGAGCTGTTGCAATATCCATGTCTCTGACAGAACTCAGGGCGTATCAGGCTTATTGCATTACCTGAAAAAAGGGAAAGGGTAGAAATAATCAAAAATGCATCAGAAATAATGCACTTTTCAGACTCTATCCATCATTGTTTCGGCACCCTCGATCCTTTACGAGAAGTGAGTGAGTGGAGGGAGGGGGGCGAGGCGCTTGCTCCCGCTCCAACAGCCAAAGAGGAGGATGGGTAATTAAATTGTGTGTCGCTCTCTAAGAACTAAAATGAATGAAATAGATGAATGCTATTGCATTATGCCACAATCGTGACCTGCAGAAAACTAATGGCAGAATAATAGTTTTAGGTACTGGCTCTATTCCTCTGATGCAGACAGCCACTTGAGTGAATATGCAACTGTACTTGCAGTCAAAACGGTTTGTCCTCCACGTTGACTACTTAATGGGGTGCCTGTCTCTGGGTCTTTCCGCTGGTCTGTCTGCTGGCCTGCTTCTCTCCACTCATTCACCTACCTTCCTCTCCCAGGCTGTCACGCTCATATCATCCCATTGACCAGGCCCAGGCAGACATGGAGTCCAAAGTGGATGAACTGATGTAGTTTTTTGTTTCTGAAGCAAGCCGCCAAACCAGCGGTCTTTTTCTCTATTCAACATGCCTCCCAGAGACAGGGGCCTTGCTTTGTAGTTTGTTGACTGTAAAGAGCTGGAAAAATTGTCCTGAAATCCTGAGCAAAAAGGAGTGTAAATAAAAGATCAAACCAGGCCTGTGAGCAGAACCAGCGGCCTGGTACTCAGTGCAATAACTCACCACGTGTCACCACATATTAGCTTGATGCGTTCAGCCAGGGTGGAGAGAGGTAGCCGGGTGTTTGGATGTTTTTTTTGTTTTTTTTTTCCAGCTGCTCTGTAGTAAGTACTGTACAATCACCTGAGGAGATGCAGTGTATTTTGTTGTAAAGAAATACAGATTACTGCAGCTTTGAAGTTGTATACGATGCTCATCACGGATCAGTTTTTGCTGAAAGATTACAGAATTAGTCAGCTCATACTCTCTAGGTGTCTGTTTGAAGAAGAGAGAGAAATGTTAAATAGGAATTTTAAGCTGCAACAAATGCCAGCCTCCATGAAACATATATCTCCAGTATGCACCTAATGAACTGATGGCCATGTATTCATGCATTCTAGCAAAAACTAGGTCCGTAGCATAAGATAAAATAAAAAAAAAAAGAAAAATACACAATAAAAGACAAAAGAAACAGCATAAATCCATTTGTCGATCGCCAGTGAGACCACATTTTAGATGTAAACTTTAAGGAGCTAATCTTGGGACAGACCATCATTTTGTAACTCTGCACATGAATGAATGAATAAATGATAATAATAAATAGCAGCCGCACAGCATCACACCACAAACATCTGACTGGCACTATAACATCTTAGAACCCACAGCAATATCTTCATCATATAGTTTAGTCTAAACTATGCTTGATTCTGGATAGATGAATTTGCCCTCCTTGTGTGGCGCCTGGCCAGAAGATGGCAGCACCCAGCTATGCTTTGGCCCTTCCTGGTCTCTGTTGTCTCCATCCTTGCGCTCACAGATATGTTGTGTCCAATGATGGATAGAGATGTTTCGATACTATGCTCGCAACATAGTGTAGGTCAACGGGCTGATTGGGGGCCTGGTCCTCACTGTGCGTTCTCTGCGTCTAAACATGCTGAACCAGTTAACCGCTGCATTCCTGGATCAGCCCACGAATCAACAGCTGATCAACAGAATCACTCATGACACATCCTGGCAGTGAATACTAAACATAACTTAACAAATAGCTGTCTGGGGAAATGAATGAGACGATGCCAGCCGTTTCTGAGTACACAAGTAGACAAATATACACAAACCTGCAAATGATCGCTCAAACTTCGCAATAGCCTTGAAGTAAAAGTTGTTGTCCTATTGTTAGATATAGACAGCCGAGGTTTATTTCTGTTTGTATATGCTGGAGGGGGTTGTAGCTCTGCTCCTGTTGGCCCTGTTATTTGATTTCCTCTTTTACAAAGGCCACAGTCAGAGCTCATGTCAAAAGAATGCATGCAATAACAAAACAAGCTTGACTGATGAATACTCTCTTTTCAGTGTATATGTGCGCCTTTAAATGTGCGTGTATCTTCAGGGCTACGCTCTTAGTGATCTTCCTAGAGTGCGTCTGACAGAAACGGTGTTGCACACAAAACCAAAGCAGCTTGAGACTCTTCCAACCCTCTAATGATGTTTAATGATACCTATCAGTGATGGAATACACACAGTCAGACACACACTCACACCCTTCGCACCCCTCCAGGAGTAGCAGCACCTTGCCGACTGTTGGAATTACAGACAGGCGATAATCAGGTCAGCCCGCAGGTCCTCGGGGATTGGAGGTGTTCATAAACATTCCTGCTGTTCTTTTGTGTTACTTCCTGCGGTAAAACAGCAAGGCGCACCAGTCGAGCAGACACAGGCTAGCTAGTGTGTCGGCTCGCCCTTGGGTGCACCATCCCCGTCTCTATGTGGAGATAGACATACACACACACCTTCTCTGGGAAATTAAAACACACTCAGGCTTCATGTAGACGTATCACCAGAATATTAACCATCTGATTAGCATAAAGAGCCCTCCTAGTCATCTACATGTGATTTGACATTTGGCATTGAAATCAGTACCTCGACTTAAAATAATATCTAACAGCATTATACATTTCTTTTAAAGACTGAACAAATGTGTGTGTGTGCGTGCGTGCGGTTGTGTGTGTGTGATATTACTTGAGGTTGATACTCGGAGCCAACTACCTCCTCCTCCATGTACGAACCTTCTACAAACAAAGACTAAAAGAATACAAAGGCGTGGGTTCAGTGCATGCCTTTTTTTTTTCAAGGATGTCAGCCTCTGCTTTTCAAAGATTTGACTCTTGCTCTGCAGTCAAACAAAAACCTTTTGGTAAATTGATTAGGCACTCCAAACTTTTCTGGCTTTTGATGCAACTCAATGTGAAAAGTTCAATATTCTACTCGCTCGCACTGGAAAGTTCACAAACATGTCTTTTTGTCTCTCTTTTCTCCCATCGGTGACCCGGGGCCTTCTGTTAGAGCAGGTGCAGAAGGGGCTGTTGACTTTTTCTACTGGGGTCTTTTACTGTTGAGGAAAAAGGAGATGCTTGAACTTTTTTGAAACTTGCTACCATTATACATTTAGCAACATTTCATTTTGTAACCCCTCACTCTCCAACACTCCAGACTCAATATTTTTGTGGCTTATATTGTAACTTTTTAAAGCCTCTTTCATTTAGTTTGACTTCAGTGAGTAGCCTCCTACAATCTCCAAAATGACTTTAACTCAACCTTTAAATCACAGGTGTCAAACATACGGCTTGCGGACACCAAAGGGTCCATTCCAGCCAGTGAAATTAATTTGTAAATGCTAAAAATTTCACTTAAGATATTAGCAGTCATTTTATTTCATGAGCCAAATTCAGCCCAATTCAGTCTCAAATGGATCAGGTTAGTAAATTACAATCATAATAACTTATAAATAATGACAATTACAAAGTTTTCACTCTGTTTTAGTGTAAAAAAGAAAGTAAAATTACAACAATTAAAACATGCTGACGTTTACAAATTGTCATTTCACAAAAAATGTGAAAAACCTGAACAAATATGAACAACCTGAAACGTCCTAAGAGGATTGAATGCAATCATAACAATATATTGCTTGTTATGAAGTGTTCTGTGTATTTATAGATCCACTGTGATCTGATGAACATGTAAAACGAGAAGCTGACGCATAATATTAGCATAAATGGTTAAAATTGCAGGTTTTTTTCATCATAAATTTCATTTTGTTCATGTTATTCACATTTTTTAAGGGTCGCTATAGATGTAAACATATGTTTTCACTGTAAAACATAGAAGTTAGACATAAAAAGTTTAGAATCAACATTATTTGTATATTATTTTACAGGTTCTGCCCTTTTTAGATCATATTGGGCTGAATGTGGCCCCTAAACTAAAATGAGTTTGACACCCCTAAATGGATGGTTGAAAGTCTTTAATGAAATCCAAATCTTTGTCTCTTTGCTGATGGTGTTTTTAGTGAAACTGATGTTTTAGTTATTTCAAACGTGTTTCTGCTGTAATTCTACTCAGATTGGCAGGAAGAATAACAAAACAGCTAAATTTGACAAGCAATACAAAGCACTCAGTAGTGATGCCAATTAAGAATGTTCGGTTCAGCTTAAGGGTAGATTTTTCCTTTAATATCACTTAAAATTCTTCCAGTTTCCTCATGCTTACTGTTTTATGTCCAACTTGATTTTGGCCCATACTTTTCACACTGGTTGATGTGTCCTTCCATGCTAAAAGCCGGCAGAGATCCAGTACGTTCTAGACCTTGAGAACAGCTCGGCTCTGCGTCTCAGGCCGCCTCAGTGTCAACATGTCTCTACCAGAACTACACTGTATGTAAACAGCAGAGCCACAGCACAGCACCCACTGTCAGAGCCGGATTACCCAAAAGAGCCCCCAATCAAATGGAAATCTGAAATAAATCACAAGTGACTTGTTCTGCTCTGAGGGTTGGCACAGGTTTGCCATTGTGGTCATTTCTCAGGGTGAGCTTTAATGCATCAAAATAAACAAGCCAGACCAGCTTTGTTTGTTGTGTTCACCAGACTACACAAGAAACATTTGGTTTTTTTCTGCTTTGAAAAGTGGAGAGAAGAGATAGTGTGTCGAGTCTGACTAATAGTAAAGATAAAATGAGAAATATTTGTTTGAATATGTTAAATATTCACAAATCCCGAGTAAGAATGGTCTTTGAGCCTCATTTCATCTTCTTCTAATTCTTTCATTACTTTAGCTTGGAGACCAATGTTTTCTCCCCTTATTAACGGATTAAAATGTGATTGTTCAAGAAGTGGATCCATACAAACATTATTGAAATCATGGTGACAAAGGTCCTGTAACCTTGACAAAATACTTATTTAACCCAAACAACGATTTCTTTTCCTAAACTCAGCCAAGTGCTTTTGATTTTGTAATAACACTTAATGACACAACATACAGTAATTGCTTTTTTCAACCAGCGGGGACACTAATTCAGAGAGAATTATCAGAACTGAAGAAGTCTCTTGGATGAGAGACGAAACGTTTTCAAAGGAACTAAACCAGTCCAGTTGAACCAAGAAGAGCTACCAAGAAGAATGATGACCTGGGCAAACGAGAACCTACACAGACATCATAGAGAGAATCTTAACTATAATCAATTTCCACTTTTTTTTTGTGTCTGTTTTGGTCTTAAAACGAGGCTGTGCACAAACATAGAAAAGAATAACAACACAGGCTTTGCAGAAACAGTAACAGAAATAAAGAAAAGGAAAATAAATCATTCCTTTTTTCAGTCACAGCCATCACACTATATTATGTTAAATGTATTTACTGTAATACATTATTGCCCATAATGTTTGTATTTTAAAAAAGAGATATATTTTTATCGCTTCTCAGGAAATGATTATGATAATATGATTTATGCTTGATAGATAATGTGTAACTTGGACTCCATATGTAATCATTGCACCAGGTCAAAGGTCATTATTGATGTGTGTAAATAAAGGAATGTGTGCGTACACAAAATCATTCCAACTTTATGGGTGACAGTGTTTCAGTAAGGTAGGTATTATCAAGCCACTCTTGGTTAAAATTACTTTTGGAATATCTGGGACTTTATATGTATTGGAATGTCCTCAAATGTTGAAGTGAGTCATTTTCTCAACTTCTAAACAAGGCCACTTTACACAAGTATGTGGGGCAGCATCTCTTCACAGAATATTAGTCATGAGGGAGGTGAAGCCAAAGTACCTCCTCCTCAGTTACACCAAATAACAGAATGATACACAATACAATACAGACTAGAAATAACCAGTTGATTTCTCCTGACCATTTTTTTTTATAACTTAATAAACAATAATAAGAGTAAATTCATAAATAGACCACAGAAAGTAAAATGTTCAAATTCTGACATTTCAGATATTTTTTCCTAAAATTTGCTGTTGAGGAAATATTCAGGGCTTTACAGATCATATTGTGTATTTGTACAATCTATAGTCTGCAATGGCTTTTAATGACCCATTTTCTCTACTTCTTTAAACAGTATCATATCTTTGACTTGGACCTAGTCATGCTTCTTATATGCCTCATTTAGCAACAACTGGTTTGGTTTTACAGCCCTCGCCCAGCATCGTATTTCTGCTACTCACATTGTTTATAAGTAAGTTATGTTAGGGAAGGAAGACACATGTGAAGTAATTTGTCCAGTCAGCCCGAGCAGCATATTAAACTATATACTGTAGCTCTATTGGATTGTTAATGCAGAGCTGATCAATATTTTTAAATGCTCTCTGAAGTTATCATGTAAAGTCTGGAAACAGCCATAGAATAAAATAAAATGCTTCTACAAATCACTGAAGTGACAGATTGTGGACGGCTTTCATGATATAAGATGGTCTGATCGCCCACGTCTATTAAAAAGCATCTGGAAGGCTGTTGATTAGAAATATTAAGTATCACAAAAAAAAAGAATCTGGCTTAAGTGCAGTGTTGAGAAATGTCAACAGCTACTTTACAAAACTGTGAACAGGACTTAAAAAATCTGAAGAAGGAAGAAAGGCATAGAGGAAGGGAAAAGTCCATGTGAAAGTAGAAACAAAGACCCTAAATGAGTGGGATTAGGCTCTAAATCTGATATAGCCTACTGTCTGTGTGGGACTGAGGCAGCGGTTGTGGTGTTAACATGATGCTGTAAGTGTGATAGCCCTGTAATAGCATGTCATTAAACTGTTATGGTTACACAGCTCAGTGGAACAGAACAGTGGGTGTATAACCTTGAACAAGGCAAGGCTCTTCAAGCTTCATCCCAGTATCCGTCTATAGGGCAGAGGGGAATGTGCGAGTGTGTGTGCGAGTGTGTGTCCCTCATCACAGCGCCCAGTCTGATTTGTGTATTCAACATTACAGTTTAAATAAGCACAGAGACCTTGTGCCACTTTTCGAGCATTTGATCAAAATCCAATATATCTAAGTTAAGCAGAGTTATGGCCCGCTACCCAAAGAAAATATACCAACAAAGCATGTTTAAGCTTCACCCCTTTACACAGAAGTTAAGCACGAGAGACGGAGAGAGAGCGAGTCGTATTGGCGATTGTAAAGGGGAATTTCTGATTTGCTTCTGCCGTTGTTTTTTTGGGGCCGTTTTCTTGCTGTAACTGTTTGTTTACTGTCATGACTCCAACCGCTTTTATTATTCAACCTCAAATGACCACTGAAAACATGAAGATATGCACAAATTGTTAACCGAACCTAGAATGTATAACAAAAGTCTAGCATCCTGATTTGAAGAGTGTTTATAGAGCATGACCTTGCAGGCCCTGTTCTCATCTCAGTCCAAATGTGGTTACACCTCCCTCGTCTTTGCCAGCATCTGTCTCCCTTTGACTGTTTCTCCCCTTGCCACAGCTGGGTTACAAACCCTTAAAAAAAAACATCTAAATTAAAAATCTCTGTCCTGACCAATGTTATTACAATCTTTAACATGCCAGTAAACACTGATGAAGGAGAGCAGTAATGTGACCTGCATGTGGATTTATGCAGGCCTGTGAAGGCGAGCGGGCTGCTGGGTGGGACGCTGATGGTGCGCGAAAACTGGGCTGTTGTCAGCCTCAACACTGGCCCTCTGATCTCTCTCTCTTTCACTGCCTGACTCTCCTCTGCTAACAAGCCCTTTCATTTTCTTTATGGAAAATCTGTTCTTCATAATATCACACACACAGAGCTGGAGTGGGAAAGTGGGAAGATGCCAAGGAGAAGCAGAGGGATGAAAATTTCGGAAAATTTCCAAACAAAAAGACTTGATTCTTCCCATATTTCCATTCCATGTGGATGTGGCTAGCTTCCAATGATGAGGGCTGGCTGTGTGTGTTGGTCAAAGATATAATTGAAGGTTCACTTGCTGCCTGTTGATGGAGCGATGCTAAATAGTACAGGAAAAGATGGGATTATAGATGCAGAAGCTGCAGGGTATGGATGAGCTGTGTGCTTCACCACCAAAAAAAAAAAAATCGACCAAATAAGAATCAGTCCTGGAGACATCATCGTCTCAGATACAGTTCAACAGGATCATGTTTGACAAGGTTAAATGGACAACTACCATCCATTTCCATCACAGTGCTGTGGTATTTTATGAAGGGACGGGCCTTTCTGACAGTTCTGACAGGTCAACTGGAAGGTTTCACATTAGACAAGGTTTACAGAAATTCCAAATACATTCTCAGTTTTTCATAGACGTTTTTACACTTGCTTCAGGTTGTTTTTGATTTGTGCAAAAAAGAGTCTTCTTAGATATTCCCATAAAGAGTAAACACTTTCCTACCAGTAGTGACAGGTACATGTAGATGGCCAAGACAACTGGCCTTGTTTCCCGTTTCCAACCTCATAAACTACTTTTTTTTCATACTTTTTTTTGGTTACATTTCTAATGTTTCACATTTCCTAAAGTTCACTTCACATTCACATGACAGTCACATGGAAACATGCCAAATACTGTTAGTGAATATGTAAATATGGAGGGAAAGTCCCACTCCATTGGACCAAACTTTGAAAAAAAAAATACAAACAGCAGCCAGTGACAAAGGATAAATAAAGTTTTGATCCTATTTAAACTGTGCCACCCTTTACGCATGATGTTTGTCTATTGAAATATTACTTCACAAGCCAAGAAAGCTGCAGTTTGTGATAACGTTGGTAAAGTAGTGACTTAGTAGACTGCATTTCTTATTCTATCAACCATAAATGACCATGGCTTATCTCATCTACTTTTCAGAGGGAAAAGGATTACAAGAGGTGAAAAACTATGATTCTGGTCATGTCGAGGCTGCACAGATGTCTTCAGCAACTCAGAACAAATCATGGATAGAGGTAGTTATGATGATTACATAGTTCCATTTTTGGACGGTCTCATACTTAACCTGCAACTTTATTAACTAAACTAACTAGGATCATGTGTGTAAATGATGGAATAATTGTAATGGGGCAAGAAAAAAAAAATTCCTTGTGGGCAGTACTTTAGCATCACCCAAAATATGACCTTTATAAAACTGTTTTATGTTTAAACGCGTCATTTATTCATCCATCCACCACACCGGCTTTCCAAAATGCTTTATAGTGTTATTTTAAACAACCAGTGCGTCATATTAATATTCATTTGGGACCCAGTATTGACTCTGATTTACTTTCCGGGTCCATTCAACTATCACCCGCTGTCTGTTGCAGAGGTTAGATGATGACTAACTGTGGGTTGATCATTGGTAGCAACACACATTGATTTATTATATGAAAATATTGATTCGCGCACTTGAGTCATTTAACCAAACAACCTACGACACATTTAACATTTTTAACAGTCGGCTGCTCCAACTAAAAAGAACCACAGGTATTGAACAGCTACAGTTCGTGATCTGTATCCGCTGAAAGAAGAAGGCGAGATTAACGATAGGATGAATGACAAGCTCTGTGATGGCAGGAGGCAGCAGTAACTCGGTATAGAGACCAGCATTTAGCTTGACCCTCACTGATCTCTGTTGTCTGAAGTAGTCAGAGCCAAAGAAAGGTGATTCACTTTCAAAAAACCCATCACTTGTCAAAAAGAGCTGTCAGACACTAAGGTAGGAAGGCACTTCAATTAGAAGCAACAAAAGTAAGCCTCTTATCCTGGATGTGACGTTTCTGTTGATCTGGCATTTTCCTCTGAAAAGAACAGCGAGAAGGAAGAGACGCAGAGGAAAAAAGGAAACAAAGTGAAAAGAGAGACAGTTAAGGGGAACACAGGGGGCTGAAGACATACACTTGATGTGTTTTCATGTTTTGATGCATGTTTAGATAACCTAATATCTGTACACCCTTGCAGTAATACTTTTTGACAATCAACTCACAGCGGAGACCATAAAAATTCAGATTTATATATCGCTAGCCTCATAGCATAATTGCTTAAGTCATATTTTTGGCCAAATCTGTGTTCCTTTATTCTCCTAACACTGCTGATTCATTTTTCATCATCAAAAAAAAAAAATGACTTAGGCAATTATGCTATGAGGCTAACGATATGTGAATCGATTACTGTAATTATATGGTAAATTATTATACTGTATGTTTTGTTGCACTAATGTTGTCTTTCAAATGATGCTGCATGTTGCATTTATCTAAACTATGCCATACTATATAAGGAGTTTAGTTTTATCTGCTTTTTCATGTTAAAAAACAAGCTGCTGTGTATCTATTCGGCTTGTTCAGAGGCTTGTTCTTGGATGACGGAGAAAAGTATAGAATCATTCATCTATTAATGTTTATCTTTACCTCTTTCTTCCCCTCCTCTCAATCATTTTTGTTCCTTGCCTTGCCTTTGATTTAGTACCTATACTCTAGGGGGGTAATGGTGCACTCGTTTGTACCTCTGGGCCTTCAGTACAATCCGTAGGTGTACCGAACAAATACATGTAGCCCAGGGGTGTCCAATTCTGGTCCTCGAGAGCCACTATCCTGCGTGTTTTAGATGTATCTCTCTTCCAACACACCTGATTCAAATGATAAGCCTATCATCAAGCTCTGCAGAAGCCTGATAATGACCATCAGGTGTGCTGGAAGAGGGTAACATCTAGAACATGCAGGATAGTAGCTCTCGAGGACCAGGATTGGACACCCCTGATGTAGCCAATGTGAGGAGCACAAACACTCGCCTTAACCCTATGTCAGACAAGTGACTATTTTTGGTAAGTTCTGCATGCATTTCAAGACAGTGGCAGTAACAGTTACAATGAGGTTATAATCTCAGGTCCAATGTGGTCTACAGGGTTCACCTCTGCATGAACAGTGAGTGTACCTGCTTTGTTAGGTACCATGAAGTAATGGTACTAATGTAAGGGATGATGTTCAAAGGGATCGTGTGGATGTGGACAGAGTCTGGATCAGCACTTATGTTGGTCTAATGTTCTAAAAGTGACGTTCTAATGTTCTAAAATACATGTTCCTTTCACATTACATGTGTTTTTGTTGTATTTTTTTTATACATACTTCTTGGATTTTTTTATCTATTTATTAATTTTTGCCACTTATGGACAAGGAACCAAATATGGTAACTTCATTAACCTTGATTTTCTACAGGACAATAAAAAAAATAAGTAATATAGTTTTGTTATATCCTCCGAAAAACACACTGAGGTTTACAATTTGAATTTCAGTGTATTTCTATGAGTCACCTATAAAGGGTTAAGTTTCTACGCGAACCTTGAAGCTGAATGCACACAGTAAAAGCAGGGTGGCCACAAGTGGAACCCATGTGCAATATTAGATATCCTAGATAGATGTCCAAGCAGTGCACACACCATACGCATGCTGAAGGTGAACCAGCAGCTCAGAGCAGCGTCACAGCGACAAAACCAGAGTTGGAAGACCCTCCGCCTTCTCTAAGGTCTCCAATTTGGGAGCATTTCGGATTCCCTGTCAGTTGCGTCAATGGAGAGAGGCAAGTCGACTAAACAAGAGCGGTGTGCCGGCGTTGTTTTGTGAAGATCAGTTATACTTGAATTTCTTTTTTTTTTTTTTTATGAAATTGGTCTCATTCCTTATACCGAAAACGTATTGAAAATAAATTGAACTGAGGACCCCTGTGCCAAAAACGTACCGATTTATCTGCACCATTACACCCCTACTTTGCCTCCTCTCCTCTCCTCTCCTCTCCTCTCCTCTCCTCTCCTCTCCTCTCCTCTCCTCTCCTCTCCTCTCCTCTCCT
>JAPTYQ010000006.1:23414949-23430028 GCA_029814465.1 Ostorhinchus cyanosoma | reverse complement strand
GGTGGGGGGTGGCAAGGCAGGGAGTAGAGAGTGAGGGATGTAGAGGGAGGAGAAAGGGTGAGGGGAGAAACAGAGGATGGACTCCCACTGGACAGGCAACGTCAAGCCTCTCTCTCACCTTCTGTGTCTGCCAGGGTCTCTCTTTGTCTGCTGGGCCTGTTGGCTTTTTTCTCTTGATTTCTGCCTCATTCCCCCCTCTTGCTATGTGACCTGCACACTAACACTCGACTGTAGAAACAATCTAAACCTGCTATGTGCGTGATATGTTCATAGACACACACATACACACACATGTAGAGGGGAGGGGGTATGTGCTTATCTAATGTTGAGGATTGAATTCAGTTAGCCCCAGTGGGATTGGGTTAGGAGATGTCAGAAAGATAGATGGGCATCATGCTACGACACCCCGGCCCCCCCCCTGCACCCCTCAAATTGTTTTGCATGTGTGTGTGTTTATCATACGTGTGTGTGCCCACATAACACATCACATCTACCTGCATCTGTATCACAAACACATGAAGTCAGGAGATAATGAAACATGCACATTTGTTCAGCGTATAAGATATATTTTTGAAATAGTCCAAACCCTGCAAGAATATTCATCTGGCTACAATGTAGGATGAAGAGAAGTTACACATTTGCAAATGGGATACTGTACATATACTGCACAAGCGATACACTCACTTGTCTGTGTTGTTGATCTTTGTCCTGAAAGAGACTTTTTCTGTTTCCCTCATTTATCTCCTCTGCTGATGAAAACTAAAAACTCCTCTGGATTTGCTCCAATGTTAAATCAAAGTTGTGAGGATAAAAAAGAGAAGACGGTAGTTTTCTGTATGTCTTTCTGTAAATGGGTTTAAAGCGATGAGACCATACTTCCATCCTTTTACCTCTGATTGGGTTCTCTTGTCAGCGTTGTGGTCATGTATTGATTAGTCGGCAGTTGTACAACAACATAGTCTGACTTCTCTTTCTCGGTTTTCTTTCTGCTACTGTTTCACGAGTGCACATACATACACATACCGTCACAGAGTCATCCGATCCAGACTTCTGATCTGATTAAAGCCATCATATCGCTAAACATGATCAAAATCTCAGTTCAAATGTTTGGAATCTTATAAAAGCTTTACAAGGCAGATCTAGGCCGTCTTCTTTCCATCTTTGTCGCACAAATGCATTCACACACTCTAATAGACACACACAAACCTATGCTGGCGTGTATGGTCTGTATGATCTTTTCTCCAGAGAGTCTGATAGAGCCTGATGCCCTGCAGTAATGGCTAGCCATACCTGGCCATAGCTGTCTTCTCATGGCCTCAGGCAACTGCTTAGCAATTCCATTCTGAATACAATGGGCTGCAGGCTTGCACAAACTCACTCGCGCACACAGACACCCATACATATCCAGCAGACCTCTTTCAAAGCTCCTGTCCAGTAATGAATTTTCAAACCTTGGAAAGCTCCTTCTGATACACTTCAAACAGGTACTAACAAAAAAAGACAGACTACTCATTCATCTCACCCTACCTCCACTGCCTGTGTCTCTATTGCCTCATAAAACCAAGACAAAGTACATTTATAGAATAAGACCCCCGAAACCAATGCTATCTGCCTAAAAATATTCTTCATAATGTATTATAGAACATGAAAATCTGAATGTTCTACTGTCTATATATCTCACCTCTGTGGAGTGTCTTACTTTCGCTGCCTCTACCTGTGCATCTCACTCTTTGGGCTGGATTTATTTTTACTTATTTGTTGTTTGACACTGGCTAGTTGTAAAAAGTAGAGAGTCGCAGGAAGAAACAGGATCCACATATGAAGACATGCCAATCACAGGCCTAGAGATGGCAGAGGACAAGAGAGGCGCTACAGCAGCTTCTCCAACCGGCGCTTGAAAGGAGAATACATTCCTGTCACACTCACTTCCCGTCTCCTGGATCAGCCTGGTTGAGTCAGGAATAGGATACACACAGATGTGCTCTCAGGTTTGCACACAGGGCATCTCATAAAGATGGTTGACTTAAAATGAGACCACCGACTCGCTGTGAAATTACATACGATAGTAGGTTTTATGGGACTTTTTTTTTTGCCACATAGGAGTTGGAGAGTTGAATAAAGTAACCAGGCCTGTTTCTGTGTATTTGAGGGAAGGATGATGTAGACTAGTGTAAATATAAAACCCTGACTTCCTGCTGTCTCCTCCATTATGGCACTCGCAGAAACCTAATCTGCCTGAGCAATACAGCCGCCTGCCAGCCTACGTTACTCCTGTCTCCCTCTACTCCCCTCTACATCGCTTCAAACCGCCTCCTCTCACCCTCGGCACTCACACTCCCTCATTTCTAACCCATTTTCTGTCATATCATTAGTTTTCACGCAGAAATTTACACTACATGTCCCTGCTCTTAGCGCACACCTGCTTAGGTTTCCAATTGAAATCCCCCACATACCCTGTTTGAAGACAATAATAGGACTGCAGGAAATGGTGAGGCAAACAGATACTGAAGGAGAGAGGAGCAGATAGAGGGACAGCAGAGAAGGACAGGACAGAGAGGGTAACACATTAGTGCATGGGCTTGCAGTGGGCGTTAGCCATATTTATTTTCAAATGTAGGTGTGGTGGCCCCTATGCGATTATCTAAGTTCCTCCTTTTTTTTTTTTTTTTTTTTTTTACCTTGACCTTGCGCATTGAGGGTATTTTCCAGTCAGCAGATCGCTTTATCTCTGAGAGCAACAATCAATAAGGATAATTAATGATGCCCGCCGCAATGATAGCCTCAGCAGTCATTACCAGGCATTAATCCATGCAGTCAGAGGAGGGTCAAGGCCGGCCGCATCGCTCACCTAGGGGCGGGGCGCAAATTAAAATAATCTACACACTGGCCGCTCTGTCAGGCCTTTTCTGATGCATTCACCTCCGTCGGACTATAATTAAAGATGGCCCATTGCTAGGTGGTGGGGCACCAGGGTGACAATCCACTGCGATGTCTATTTAATATACAACACTTAGCCCGAAGGATGACACTAACAGCAATCTGCAGGAACTCATCTCACCTGCAAGCGTGGGAGGGTGGGTGTTCTCTTTTTTTTTCTTTCCTCTAGATATGCCGGGACATAAATCAAACGCACAACATGCAATTTTCTAATAACGCGGCGCCATCAGAAATGTGATTTAGAAGTAAATATAATTTGGTCTGGGTGTGAGACATATCAAGTGGATGTATTATCTTTGTAGTAATGCTGTGCTTAGAGAATGAAATATCACAAGGACAAGCTTTAACAGGTGATCTTAGGATAACTCTCAACACTGCAGACTGGTGTGATGTCTTAATGTAAGATATAGCATTAAATACTTTGATAGATTAGTGTGAACAGAGGATGTCTTGGTAAATATTCAACAGTTTGATCTAGGGCTACGCAATGAGACAATATCTATGATGTGATAATAGAAAAGCATGTATGGTATCATGTATTTTTATTGCTGTTTGCACCATATTTTTTAGTCGTTCGGACAAAGCTTTTCATTTCTCCACATGGCAGGGTTGTAAGCAGGAAATGGAAGAGAGTGAACCTTACATAAAATGGGTTAATTCTACACAGGAGAGCCAAGATATAACGAGGAACTTATACCTAAAAGAAGGAAAACTTCTGTCACATAGAAGAGGTTTGGTTCTGAAAAGTCTGACATGGACTAGAAAACTGTACTTTGCAAATTATGGCGCAGACCGGTCCCCCACACCAGACTCAAACACAACTAACTTTTTTATTTAACCACCTACACAAGAATCATGTCAAACGGTATGGAGAATGTCTACGAATGAAAGACACAAAAGTACAGTTGAGTGCTCAAAACAAATCCCCGGCTCAGACATTTGCATATTTTTTTATATGCTTAATTTACAATTTGCACAAAATGAAATGAGAAAACACTCAAATATAGTGAAGCAGGTAAATTTTTCAAGTATGTGGAGTTAAAAAAAAAAAAAAAAAAAATGGAAGCAACGTATGAATACACCTTTCCATACAATTTATAGAAGCTATTTATTGACCGACTGTTCAGAAAATGACAGGAGATGACCTATTTTGGGATATGCAAGATTTTGACCTGAAATTTGCATGAGGCTGAAGGAAAATGAAAATGAAAACCTGTACCTAAAAGTGATTACCTCACACCACTCTTACCTGATCTTTCTTCATTTCTCAAGTTGAGTAACACAGGCAAGGAAAATGGTATTACCCTCCCTTTTTCATTGTCTGCTTCTGATTGGCTGTAGCATTCCATCAGGGGGAGGGGGTGATGGAGTCGCCATGTGCCCACCTTGTTGTCAAGGACATTTACATTTACAGTTTAAAGTTTGGAGAAGAAATCCAGCTTGATTCCATAATTCATGGATGACATTTTCATTGTACTTAAACTTTAAGGTAAAAATTGGAAATGTGAGATTTAATTTCCTGTAATGTTTAAATTACTTTTTGCTTGGCCGGCGTCCAAACGCAGGGAAAAGCGCCGAGGGGCAGAGAAGAGATGTTTAAGCAGAGGTTGCTCTTACTGCCAGCGGAGAAGTGGAGAGAATCTATAATAATGAAAAATGCATTTATCCTCAGCTGCCATTCCTCCTTTTCTCTCCTCTGAAAAACATTTCAGTGAAAACGCATGTGTGTTAGTGAGACCGAATAAGGCATATGTCACATTCAACATGCACGGGTAAAGTGAAAAATAACTACATCAAAATCAAAAACCCTAAAGTGTGTCGAGTTGGAGCCGTGCTTCTCCTGAACGATGAGGAAAGTCAAACTGCAAGCATCAAGAAGGGCGCTTGATGATGATTGACAAGCATTGGTTATATCTCACTCCCACACACGATTACGCTGTCTTCATCTATCCTCCACTAGCTCTCTCACCTTCAGCTCTGTTTGGTTAAAGTGAAGAGGCGTGCAGGCGCTGCACAAGACACTCATACGATTTCTATCAAGTCATTCTCACCAAGTTAACTTCTCCTTTTCCCGTTGTAAATGTTCCTCTTATTAAACTTATTACTGGTCACGAAACAGAAGGACCTAGAGGGTAAGGTGTGAACTCCCTCTGCAGCGAGTTGAAAATACGCTCATACGCAATACACGCACACAGTCCGAAACGAAAGAAAACACATATGTGCCAGTGAGTGAGTAATTACTCTAAGTAAATCTTGTGTGTACAGTATACTGAGAGTCCTCTATAAGTATTTCTCCTGATTAATTCCAACCAGTGGTGGAAATAAATGTTTTATATGCCTATGTGGAGTAAACACTGCCAGCAGACTTCAGGAATATGGCAGTCATGTTAAACATTTCCCAGCAGGCGCGGTTGTCACCCTGACATTTATTTTTTAGCTTACTTTCACATCACATCACTGGTGATTTAGACCAGCAAATGAAACACAAGAAGAGGCATAAATCTCCTCCTGGCTTGCCAATATACACCTTCTCCACGATTTTTTATAGTCTCCTTTTCCCCTTTTATTGTAACCGTATATACACTCGTAGTCACGTGCTGAGCACATAAAGCAGCTGACCCAAGGACTCAGATATTAAAACAGATGCCTTAGACAAATGTCACTGTTAATTTATAACAGATCTGAATTAATTGTATTCTCAGTTAATTGTTCTGCTAATAGTGCTTTCTCACTTTCTTTCCCCATTTCCTTCCAGTACGGTAATGGTGACGTACAGAGATTAGTGATAATGCATACAAAAGACTGTCAATCATTTAAAATTAATTCTGTAACGCATCTGATGATGTGATGGTGAGATTGCTGATCTCCGGACATGAGCTGTCATTAAGCAACAGTGGGGATTGTTCATGGAAAATGGTTAGTTCTGTTGGCTGGAATCAAAACCCAAATGCATGTGTGTGAATTTTTTGTGCCCCTGTCCCACTTTGTTTAATTATACATATATCTACACATGATTACTCTGACTGTGTTTGGATATCGGATACATATACAACACGCTAGATGCAACATGCTGTGTTCTGTAGCACTGAGGGTTTTACCCACCATTCCATACCATCCCAGCCATTTTGGCGTCTACCTAAGCCATCTGGTTCAACTTTTCCAAATTTTTGTGCACAAATACGGTGATCATGGCCCAAAATGATGTAAAATTCTATGTTTTCAATTAAAATGTAATATTTACTTACGGTGTGAATGTGAGAGTGATTGTTTGTGTCTATATGTCAGCCCTGCAAGGAACTGGCGACATGTCCAGGGTGTCGCCCGTAAGTAGCTGGGATAGGCTCCAATGACCCTAGTGAGGATAAAGCGGGTTCAGAAAATAAATGAATGAATGAATATTTACTTATGGTCTCACAAGTTCCCAAACTTACCATTGCATGCTTAAATCTTCCACAAACAAAGAAAAAATCTAAATCATCTAAAAGGCTGGGGAAAATCCAATGTAGTATGCCGTATGTGAAAACTATGTTGTTTCACTTGGTAGTTGTTTGCAGATATTTACATAATTTGAATATTTTGACAAAGAAAGTTCAGTGAAATCCTGTGATAGAGTCACCCAAACCCTTCTTATTTATTCATTTATTATTAAAGAGGTTTTTTTTTTTTACATAAACAGTCTTTAGTATTAAATATATATTATAGGAAGTCATAGCCTTATATACTTACACCTGTGGTTCTTCTTCACGGCATTCAGGCATTTTTGTTTTGTAGACTAATTGTGCTAAATGTAACCCACTATTCGACAATATTACCTTTGGTTTGCCAGTAGTATGTAATATACCATTTCAACCAGTCTATAACTTGGTCCACTGCACTCATCATATTGTATGTTCCATAAAAGGACATTTTCAATGCACAGTATATAATTTCTGCTGTTGGGTGTCACTCATTCAAAACATTAAAAGACTGAGAAGTGGAAGACATTGACCTGATTAAAATCTCAGAAAATGGTTGTTTGGAGATGATAGATTTACTGTGCATGCACATTACATTTAGTGACATATATTCAAGTTGTGCAATTTAATTCCAATAAATTTGCTGCCACTAACGTTAGTAAATGGTATGTGAAGAGCTGAAGTGATGAAACAGTTCAATAAAACAAGATTTTACATTTCATATTGAATCAAATTTAGTTCAGAATTTCCCTTCATCAGAACATTATAAGAAACATTTGATATAACACTTTATTCAGACATTGTAATGTGAAAATGTTATATATTGTACCTTTAAGCATTTGTTAATCATTGATCAGCGGTTCACTTTTCACCAACCCTGCCAGCGTAGTTGTACTTTTTGACAAATATGGGAATAAAACTTAGATCTGCAAACAGCCGCAGTCTAACTTTTTGGAAACGGTTTTTAAATGGTAGTACACAAATCTCTTAAATGAAAACTTGGGGACTAAAGTAAAAAAAAAAATGCTACAAGTTTTATCATTATGGACCATTTTGGAAGGTCAAGATCTGAAATCAATAGTTTGATATCTGAGCTAAGTTTGAAATAATTATTTGTGTGGCCTAGTGGACTTCTGTGTTAATGTGTGTGTCTGTGTGCTTCTCCCTGCATGTATCACTGTGTGTGTGTATGTATGTATGTGTGTGCGTGTGTGTGTGTGTACCCATGTGTGCACCTTGGTCTTGTCATCAGGTTAGCCGCTAGGATTCCTGATATCACTGAAACCTGCCAGCCGGTTAATTAGAGCAGGCATCCAGCCGCCCTGGCTTCATTTGACTATCAGCCACCAAGCCACTTACTCCATAATTTCCTGCCTGAATTGGAGGGCTTTACTATCGCTCACTCAGGCAGATCGGAAGTTTCCCTTTATCTCCTGCATAAAGCCAACGTGCTGCACCCAAACTAAGCGGCCCAGCATCAGAATACTCGCATTATGATTACAAGCAGAGGGTGTGAAGTAGTGACACGGGCAACCTTCAAACCCACAGCAAAGAAAAGACAGGAATGTCTTACAGGTTGTGTGTAATCTGGCAAAAATGCTGCACAGGCTTTTAGTTCTCAAGTTAATTTTTTCAAGCTACCGCTCTGTTTTTGTGTGTGTCTGTGTGCATGTATTTCATATTTGTGATTATAAATTTTGAGTGTGTGTGCTCTTGTCTGGGTGTGTGTACACCCTGTCGTCCACTGTGTTACACTGCCTTTTAACTTTTTATGGTTTTCTCTTCATTAATTGAAAACATGACGGGGTGCTCTCGGAGCCTGATGGATGGAGCAGGAGAATTGAGAAAGCCATTAGCTTTACTGGAATCACAGCCTGTCAAGCAGTCAATACACACTGCTCTATGTGTCTGCATGCAAAAATGGAACAATTATCCCTTTTATTAGGCAGCCACGGTGCGTGTGCGCACGCACACACATAGAGTATAGCAGGCAAGAGGAGGGCAGCAATAACGATCAGCTAAAATCAGTCATTCATTACTGTCAAGTACACCTGACTCTCAGCTTATTAAAAACAGGAATAATAGGAGGAAGGAGATAGAAAAACTTAATTAGTAAACAATTGTGATTAGTAACCTTTGGAATAATTTTCTGACTTTGACTTTTAGAACAGTGTTATTATGTATCAGATTAAAATACAAGTAAAACACATAATTTGCATTTAATTTGCATACGCTAATGTTTCTACATATATAGACAAATTAACCGTTGTAAAGTCTATATCTATAAAAAGCACACCACATCTATTTCTCTTTGCTGCAGTGTTTTAAACCTATAAGAATCCAACTTAGTCTAGATCTTTATCCCAGAGCTGCTCTTAGTTTTACTGTTTTTTTAATGAGTGTTAATGCATGATAAACACATGCAAACACAGCATGGCTGAGGAGCTATGAATAACATGAACAGCTAGCCAGAGTGTCCCAGGCCTCCCAGCCCCATGTGGGGGTCATGCCCCCTCACTGAGCAGTGCTGAGCAGCAGCAGGTCATGAGTTCACGACCCAGGGGCTGGTTTAGTAATAGCAGGACACTGCGGGCTGTCTGTGAGGGGATAGCTGGGACTGGGATCAATACAACAGGTACAGAGCTGTGCAGAAAGAGGCAGAGAGAAGGGGTCTCTGAGGAGATGAGCTTTATCAAAACCTACACACCATGAAAAAAATACAAAGAAACACACCTCAGAGGAATTTATCATCCTGTATCTTTATCATTGGTTATCACTGTAAATAATATCTGAGGTTCAGTGAGCAAACCAAATGTTTATTTTGAAGATACAATGTACTTTTAAAAAAGGACCTCAGTTTTCTTTTAATGGGAGCAACTGAGGGTGAAAAATCTAAGAAAAATAAAGACAGAAAATAAAAGCAAAGTAAAAAGAAGTACTGTGTCTTTTTTACCACCTTTCTGTCATTGCTATATAAGCGGTGGAGCACTTTACATAAGATTTATTACATCCAAGCAGAAATATTATCTTCTGCGGGTGCCATTCATCACCCAGGCTGTGAGACGCTGTGAATGATACCACCAAATTATGTAGATCAGCCATGTCTGTGGGGACGATTCAATTCAGTAACCTTGGTAACCCCAGGTACTCCAAACACCCCGACTCCCAAACACATAGATACATTTTGGCACATCAAGTTCCAATACACGAACACATTCGGTCAAAAAACAAAAAATACAACGCTGTGAACTGAAATACATCTTAAACAGAGTCTGTGTAAATCCACACAAATACACAAGTAAATCCACTCAACACAAATACTGAAGTCAATCCAAAGCTGACTGGGCTCTATGTAATAGATAGGTTAAGGTAATCATAAAATCTGAAGAATATGCACAAGGGAAACTGTAGCTGGGACATGTGCATCTGATATTGACTCTTGTGGAAATATGAGGAGCCGATGGTCATTTAAGGTTCGTGTCCATTTGTCAAAGCCACATTTTTATTGGATGATAGTTAGTGTCCAATAGAAACAAAGACACAAAGCCTTTTACACTCATTTGTTGAGTTAGGAGTAGATATAAACAGTCAGTGTTTAATCCACATAGTCTAATATTTAAGTGGAAGTTTATTTGAGGAAAAGATTGGTAATTAATCTTTAAAAATTTTGTCTCAGTAACTTTGATCCTATTATTTTTGGGTTTGTCTCTCATAATTTAGTTTCCACAGCAGAACTACAAAAACCAGATGTACTGTAATGTATACACCTTTTACTTTCTTCTTCTATTCTGACTTTTGTCCACTCGTCTCATCAGGTTAAGATCATTCGCTTTCTAACATCGTATCAGATTAGTTTCTTTTATTTTATATATATTGTTGGCAGACTTGAAGGTGTAATTTTCTGACACTTTTCATCTCTTTTGCTGTTTCTGGGCTTAAGTCGACGAAGATAAGCTAAATTTCCACTTGAAGATTTTGTGGCAACCAGGAAGATGTTCTTTAGTGACCCTGCCCCCAAAAGGAGAGGCGAGGGTATTGTTTTTGGTTCAGTTTGTTTGTTTGTTTGTTTGACTGTCAGCAGTTTCATGCAAAAACTACTAGACAAATTTCCAGGACATTTTCAGGAATGGTACAAGGTAGTCCAGATTAGGTCCCATTAAATTTTGGTGAATGTAGGTCAAAGGTCAAGGTCACCAAAAAATGTGGTTTTGCAATGATAAGAGATAGGTCAGGTAAAACGTTTGCGAGGGGCGGGGTTTGTTGTGTCTGGCGCCACTTGTTTCTGTTTGACACCATAGAGGAGACAGGAAGTGGAGGTAGACGGATGGGTGATTCCATGCAACAGTGTCCTCCCAGAGCAATAGCTGAACTAGGGGTTATTGTATCCTGTGACTTTCAAAAATAAATACATCACTTTGTGTAATCTAAAGCCTCATAAAACACATTCCCTGTGTCATGTACTTTCTCTGTGGTTATTATTGTCACTACTAAACGTATAAAAGTGGGCCATAATGTTCCATTACGACAAACATGAAAGTCGTCCTGTCCGATCTCTGTCTTGAATGTAATCATGTATTTTTAGATTAACATTTATTCGCACAAAATCTAGTTAAATGCAGACAAGATGGATGAAACAACTGCGTTCTGCTTATTAGCATAGGTGTCAAAGTTATGCTTTTTTTTTGGCTCAAATGAACATATAAACATGTACTCTGGTGAAAGTAGAATTCAGTTTCTTTACTCAAATGAAAGTACAAGCTCAAGGAGTACAATTAAGGAGAATTTTCATCCTCAGCTAAATTATATATATATATATATATATTCAAAGTACTTAGAAAAATAAAGACTCAAGTAAAGCACATACACCTTTAAAAATCATCTTATAGTAATAAAGTATTTGTAGTTTGTTACTTCCTAACACTGCTTATTACAGTTAACTTTTGCTGTTGTGTTCCCACTTACTCTTTGGATTTCAAAAGTCCTAGGGACACAAATGCACAGGCTTCATCAAAAACTGCCCACACATATGTAGACACTGCCAACCTCGGAGTCACAACCTCCCTTTGACACACTTCATATACAGTATTTATCTTATATTAATGCTTAAGTATTATACGGCACATTCCCTCTCCTGTTGTTCAAAGCTTAGACAAATGTTTTGTATAAAAATAATACAACTTGCTCTGAGCCCAGGTAGGTGTATCATAATTACCAATCATCTCTGTGCTTGTTCAGAAACAGGCATCTTTTTTCCCACTCCCGTTTACTCCAGCGCTGAGCTGACTCAATTATGATGCAAAAGGGTGTTTTTGAAAAGCCTGGCTCATTTCTAATTAAGCCACACACTCATACCTATTTGTAGCTCATGTCCTGACATAATGCAAATGCTATGTAAATTAACTGCACTGATCTCCCGCTAGCTCCGCACTCAGAGCTCCTCGGAGACTAGCAGGGCATTTAGTCATACTTTATACTAGTTTAGTTTCTCATTGGCTGAAACACAGGCAGAGGCAGTATACTGATGGTTCAGCTGAGAAACAGACAGGACAGTAGCCTGCAGATAATTCTGTTAATTGTTTTGTTTTTTTATGCCAAGCATTTCCCTTCGCTTTGCTTGTCGACATATTGATCAGTAATGATTATAGATACTTTCCTTGGCTCTGTCTGTTCATCCTGTGGTCTTCAGATGCCTTTACAGGCTGCAACCTGCTATAAACCCCCCACCCCCTCTTCACTGAGCCCGCCCCCAGCTGAGGCCGTTTAGACAGGCCATTAACGCGCTCACTCTGCCGTCACTAAACTACCATCCAACGGGTGGTTAGGCAGCTGACTGACCGTACGCGAACGCCGTACAGAGGTGATAACTGTGGCTCTGCTCCTGACAGTGACATTAGGCCTGAACACTTTATACACCTCCCACAAGGATTACATGTTTATTTGTCAAGCTTAAGTGATGCTGCATTAAAGATTTGCACAAAGAGCCATTTCATCTTTTCCCCCTTTGTCGAGCTTACTCTAAAACTGTTTTTTTTTTTGTTTTGTTTTGGTTTTTTTAGGGGAAAATGTTGATTACCCTCTGGGACAAAGTCCTAATTTTGGGCTTCAAAAAGCAAAACAAAACACATGATTATCATCAGACTGAGCCTGTCCTGTTAATTTTTCTCAATATTCAGTTATTTACAAAAGGTAGCTGATTTAATTAAATGTTGGTAACTGTACTCTTAATTTTAATAATTATATTGATTGACTTATGATGGTCCGGTTTCTTCAACTAAAGAGGTTCTGCATTGTAATGAACTGTGTCTATTATATCTCCAGAGTTAATAGTAGAAAAAAAATAACCAAAATGTGTTTATTTAAGAATAGCGATTAAAATTATTCAAACCAAAATAAGTAAATAATTCTCACTATTTACTTTCTTGATGCAAAAGCAAGATGGTTAAAGCTCCTAAAAGAAGTCCCTTAGAATTCTTTCCAGGCAAACTCATTCTATCTGTATTAGTCCTGACTGTACTTATTCTGGTTACAAGCCACACAGTGTTATTGTGAGCCAAACTTTAGAAAAAACAGCTCCAGTCCCTGAGATCATTTTAAATATTAGAACAACCAGAGCATGTTTCCAATTCAGACTAAGTAAAATCTAAAAATGAAATATAAATACAATAATAGAATTAATCTGTCCAAGTCTAGACTTTGCTCTCTCTTGACTCATCTGTGCCACCAGTTATTCCTTTGTATCTTTGTCTGTTTTTGTTCTCTCCTTCCATATCTGTGTGTCTACGCTCAGCCCATTAATTGTGCCCGAACAGTGCCACATGCCTCAATGAAAATAAATTGCTTTTAATTTGGGCTTTCCTTTTTGCCACGGCCGGCATCACTTAATTTCATTAGCTCTGAACCTGTAGAGCGCTTTTTCAAAAGCGTCATCTCATGGACGCACTTGAAAATGAAAAGAAGCCCCTCTTTTTTTTTTTCCCTCGCTCCCTTCTCCTCTCTGCGCTCCTCAATTAACAGAATCGTTTCCTTTCAACTAAAATGAATGTTATTGAAACCAATTAGCATGGACTGGAAAATCTCTCGTTAATGAGGGGAGTGTGGGTGAGTAAACAGGAATGAAAAGATGAAATTAGAGAAGAGGCTCTTCTTGTTGGCCTGGAATAATGACATGCTTAGTCGCCTAATTGTCTGGTGAAAAGCACCGCTGCGATAGTAACAGATTGCGGTGTTCATTAGGCAGCAATGGGCCACCTGCTGCTGGGGCGGCGAGCCCGCAGTCCCCGTACACGTGTTTATCCCAGGGGGCACTTTTTTTTGGACACAACGCTCACTATGAAAAGCAAATGAGCTTGCCAATATGCTGCAATGTTGTGTCCTTATTGCCAAAGCACAGAAGCATGATATGTCAAATCAAATGAAATGAATGAAAACCAATAGTGTGAAGCTGGAGGGTTTCCTCTGTTTTTTGATGATGTTGATGGGGAAATGACCTATAAAAATACATGGGTTAGCAAAACTATGTCATTTCATTATAAATCCTAAAGATACATTTTCTATTCATCATTTCTGTTATCATATTTCATCACAGGGCTCTTTATTGGTGCTTTTGAGGCCCAGTTTGTACAGAGCGTGAGGGTTGAGAGAGGGATAATGGGCCTCTAATTGCAGTGTGGATCAGGTTGGGAGGGGGTGGTATTCTCCCAGCGTTTATCCCCCTCCATGAAATATTTAATGGCTCGCCGGGAGAAACAAACTCTAAACACATTCTGTAATTCATAACCCGGAGATAGTCTTAGACATAAGAACACACTGCATCCATATCTCGATCCCTCCTCTTTGTCTCTCCCCAACACTCAGTCCTATTATTCCTGACTACACAAAAAGACCGAAAAAAGAGAGATATAAAAGTAGCCATCCTAAGTGTAATGTTAATTAATTCATAATTAATTCTCGCATTAGGACTAAAATGGGAAGCCCGTATTCTTAAGCTCAGTGGGGTCTGCTGTTGCTTTGAGGCAAAAGTGGAAAGTGTGGATTTTAAAAGAGCTATGACCCCTCAGTATTTAACAAAATTAAAAAAAAAAAAAAAATTCATCAGGTGGAGCTTCTTTTTAACAACTCATTCATTTCAAGGCAACGTGATGCCCTGGTGCATGAAACATGATCATGTGTGTGTAAAAATGTGTTCGTGTCTGTAAATGTGTGTGTATATATAAACTACATATCAACATTGTTAGCTTGTCATGTGGTCTGGCACTCTCTGACAGACATCCACCAGAATGCTAATAAGTCCCATTGTTGCATGTTGCACCGTCTACAGCTGTTGGCCATAATTATCTTGCAGATAACTTAAAGGGTGTCAATTAAAACACTGCTCTTTTTCACTCCGCTTATCTATCGCCGGTGTCCGCCCCTCCTGCGCAACCCTGCTTCTGAGGGAGCTAAGGTGAAGGTTCAGGGTGAGGATGGAGGTGGGGGTGAGGATTGGACCGCTTCAGGATATTTCTGTAAAACTACACTAATTTATATAGAATGCAACTGTAGAATCTGAACAAATAAACAACCAATTTCCTGCTTGAAACTGCCACTGTTATACTGTATGTTTTCAGCGTGTTCTCACAAACTAGATTCATTCATGAATTTCTAATAAAAAAAAAAAAAAAAAAAAAAACAATCTCTAAAAGTTAATG
>JAPTYQ010000006.1:23389762-23408221 GCA_029814465.1 Ostorhinchus cyanosoma | reverse complement strand
AATGTGAGCTAAAGCTGTTGTTTTAATGTTGTTGTGATTAAGAGACTCCTAATGGCAGAGTGATGGACCTCCATGTAGCATCACCCAAAACTGTTGCAGATTTATTTTCTTTCTTTTTTTGGTCAGCTTTAATTAATATTGAATCTCTTTTAAGATGCTGTTGTATAGTATATCTATCTCACAAATCATTACTGAGGAAAGTAATCACATTACCATTAATCATTATTGAAAAAAATGAGAATAAAAAGCTGACTACCTGAGAGTTTCCTCAAAATTATAGCTATGCAGAAGTACTCGCATACAGAGAAATCATAAGAAATGGTAGAGTGAGACAATAGAGGTTTCACTTCTGTTGCTGTTCTAATTTTTAGTTAAACAGCTGATTGTTTGTGAAAATGGAAACTTAATCGCTGCTTGTGAGGAATACAAAATCAATATCAATGTGCTGTCAAAGGAGGTTGTAAGGACACAAAAGTATTCTGTTTTGAATAACACCCACCCCATCCCATAACAATTAGCACATTGATTAGAAAGACAATACCATTCAGCTGGTTGGATAACAGGAGAGATGAGAGATCGGCCAATAAATGATCAGAATTACGGCTGGTTTGATGTGACTGAACCAATCAACACCAGCTGATGCGAAGCCAGGACAGAGTGTGGGACCGTGACAGGATCAGAGCAAGTGCAATAGACGAGCGTATGAGGTGCTGTCACTCTCCCTCCCGCTCACACACACATACACACACTTATGCATTAGTGTCTAAAAGATACTTGACTCTGACAAGCTGATAAATCAACATTATAAAGCTATACTGTCTCCGTGTGCAAATACACACACGTGCACACACATAGACACTTTCCCCAGGAGAGTATCATCTTATTTACAATAACCTGACACCTCACTGTGGTGAAAATGGTATTAGATTCTTGATGACAAATAAAGAGAGTGAGGAAGAGAGGTTGAGAATGACAGGAATGTTGGGATGGGGGTTTTCTTGGGAAGCTGCCTTTTTTAGTATGCATGTTGATCCTGTTAGGTTGAAATGCAATAATAGATACGTAGGTCCGCTCCACAGGAGAAAAGACCCTCCCAACTCTCTCTGACTACCTTCTATTTATCATTCGCACATAGACTGTCGCTGGGTAGAATATATTGCTTCAAAAAGTCGCTGTGGTAATAGCATTGATCTAATTTCCATAAATTTTCATTGGGAATTTGATATTTTCTTCATCGGCGAACAACATAAACTATTTAAAGAGGATGCTGGTGTGGCAAACTTTTCCTCCCGTCCTTAAATTTGCTTTTGGATATTCCCTTGTGATGGATACTGCGAGAGTCAGCGTAGGAGGGTTTCACATATTGGGCCGCTAGAGTAGCACACACACACACAAACATAGATGAAGTCTGAACCTACATCCTCCAAACTGCATGTTCCATTCATAAATTATTTATTTCACTGTCAGGTCTAACTCTTCTCATGACTAACAACCTGTTTATTAAATGGTACGGTAAAATCTTTGGTTTTTTTTGCAAAAATAATCTTTTTCACTGATTTGACTTGTTACTTTCAGCTTCTACAGGTACACACGATGCTGTAATTCTAACAAACTGTTGACTGTATGAGAATTGTTGAAAGGGCCAAATCAGACCTTGAGATGAGATATATTGTCAATTCACATGTTCTACTGACAAATCAGTCTCAACTGTAGCAAAGAATGTGTGTATGTCTATGATGATAATGATGATAAAATGTCAGAGTGGCCTTTTATTGTGGCCTCCCTTAGGCTCACCTGTGTAATAATCATGTTGTCTAATCAGCATCCTGATATGCCACACCTATGGGATGGATGGATTATCTCGGGAAAGGAGAAATACTCACTAACACAGATTTAGACAGATTTGTGAACAGTATTTGAGAGAAATAGGACTTTTGTGGGCATAGAAAAAGTCTTAGATCTATCTATCTATCTATCTGTCTGTCTATCTGTCTGTCTGTCTATCTATCCAGGTTTTTAAGGTATGATCCTTCATTAACACTATGAAAATACAAATTCAACTGTTCTTGCACAGTAGTTTCACATTGCCACTACCTCTGATGTAGGGAAAGAATTAGTTTTCTCTCACATTTATATGCAGAGAGGCAAAATGGATACAATGCCGACAAAAGAAAGGATGACAAATAGCCAAGCGGGCCTGTGTTGTTGTTTGTCCAAATCGTTGCTAGCTTGGAGGTTGTCTTTGTTGTTTTTGTTCCAAAGAGTGACGGGGCTTTGAAAATGTTCAACAATGATTTAGCTACCAAAAGAAAAATACCTGACTTTGCTGAAATCATACATGCTGATTCCATATCGGAAATCAGAATTTCCCTCGAATATTAAGATTTATTCTAAGCGATCAAATTTCAGATGGCTTTCAATACGTGAAAGAAACATTTGGTGCAGTGCAAAGTGAATCAAAGTTGAAAACTGGAATATTCATTGGATCCTACAGTGGAGACCATATCGGTGATCCCGTATTCCCCTCAAAGCTTTTCTAGTATTAACAGCTTGGAATTTATTGTGCAAGTAATGCAAAATTTTTGGGCAATGGTAGAGCCACAAATAATGATCAGCCAGTTGAGAACATGCTGAAAGCGGAACAGATGGGCTGCAGAATGTCACCCAAAATTCATTTCCTCCAGTCGCACCTTGCCCCCCACCCCCAGTTTAGGTGATGTAAGTGAAGAGCATTGTTAATGATTTCATCCAGATATTTCTGAAATGGAAACCAAGTAAAAAGTGACTTCAAGGGGATAATTTTGTATGTTAATATAAATACATTTATATTTAGTTTAATATAAAATCAGCCCATCCAGTAAACGCCATGTGTGGTGGTGTGTCAACTAAAAGTAATGGGTGTCAGACATAACAATTAGTAGTTTTTCTATGTGTCATCGTGAACAACAATGGACACCACATCTGTTATGCTTCCTGCTTCCCCAACTGAAAAACATAGCATTACTGAACTTTATTTGCTTAATTCTTTTGGCCGCCCACACAAGGTTCTGTGATGTTGACCATTCAGAACACGTAGTACTCTGCTGCACACAACTATAAACATGGCGCTGAACGTCATTTGTACTTGAAGTTCTCTGTGAAGTACTAACAAACCCATACTGTTTTCTTCATGCAGCCTAAGAATAGGCCCGCATTCGCTGTTATGTTATGTTTGGGTGATTTAAGTGAGGAACATGGCTAATGATTTCATCAACATATTTCTGAAATGGAAACCAGGTACCGCAAGAGGCCTCAGCCCAAACATGATGGCGACTGCTGTTGGTTCCTGCTGCGGTAAATGATCACAACCACAAGTACAAGAACAGAACAAGAAAAATCTGGAACTAAGGGGGCTACCACTTTAGTGTATTCTTCTTTGGGCTTAATGCTCATATCTGGAAGTAAATGTCATCGCTTTAGCATATATTATTTTCAGCTTTTGGATACACAATAGAATATGCTTGCAAATTTTGATATCAGATTTCAGCATGCCTGATATAATCAAGATCGGATGTTTTGAAATGTTATCGTTGTCAAGCGTCACTCAGTGGTAGGCTTATTCCAAAAGACTACTTCCATTTATCCACACTCAGTAGTGGTATTTGCTAATATGAACATTTTATATTTGCCACTCTTCTGCCTCTTGGGTCCTTCTAGTCCCTAGCTATTACCAATATCATCTATATTTGTTTGATCAGAAAGTCATCTTAGGGAATTATAATCATATAAACATTTGCTGTGACTTTCAAAGAGACATTACAGATGCCTTACTATGTGATCAGGCATATCTTGCTCCTTTTCATGACCTGCACGATGTAGAAGGTGTCATATTAGGCAGGAGAATGTCTTTGATGCACATATCTTAAGGTGTCCTAATTGAGTTATTGGTTATCCTCTGGTATGATACACTGCACAAAATGATCAGTTGTTGCACTCGAGGACCGTTTTCAGCCACGACACGTTACCGTTAAGCTATTATTGGATTGATATTGAACCTGGCGTAAAAGGTCACTCAAAAAAAGCGGTTGCACTCTAGACACTGAACAATTTCTTTAATGTTGATAGTGTGTTATGTTGATTGCAATCTCTGCATGCGGTGCACATCTTTTTTCTGTGCTCTGCCTGATGAATAATGATTGAGCATACATCCTGTGATTAGAATTAGATCTATGTAGAAGCATGTTAAATTAATTTTCTCAAAAGAGAGCTGCATTAAGATTGACTAGTCATATGTTGATGGTGAAAGTCAGCATCCCAGTATGAAAAAGGCGGAGAGGAGTAAACTATAACTGTGTTGTATCGCCATCAAAGACCTCATTCCTCGAGAATGTCATTATCTCTCTACAAGCATCTACATCCAGATCGCCCCCCAACCTGCTGCTACCATCACCAACAACAACAGACTGTGTGTGGGGCTCATGTATGTTTTAAAGCTCGACAGCACACCCAGGCACATTCCTCACCTTGAAAATACTGAGAAAATTAGGCTGTTGTCAGAGATGTGAAGAAGTCCTGTATGTTTCCAGTCTGTGCAGGAGCCTCAGACGACTTTGACCAGAACTAAGAGAAGGTGAAGGGACAATGTTTCACCCAGTTTGGCATCTTAACACTTTGCAAATTTGAAGTTGATTTCAGGATTTTTAGTATAAACTTTCAAGGGTCACCAAGGGCCCGCTCCTGGCTACCTTACTGACATTTAACCCCTTGTGCACCAGAACTCTACTGTAGATCCTCAGGCTGGGCTCGCTTTTGCTGCTCCCGCTTTTAGGCTAAGGACATAAGGTGAGCTGGTCTTTTTACTAGCAGGCCTTGTGAACTTGGGGAAGTGAATAAGTTCATGCAGGGTAAGTCAGAATTATGCACTTTCTGAAGTCTGTTTAAAAAACATGCCATGTGTGCCTTAATGTTTATTCATTTTGCCGTGCTGTTTTCTGTCTCAAATTTGCTTATAGTATTGCAGTAATTAAAAATCTTTTATGAATTAAAATAAAAAATACATAGGAGAAAGGAGATGATCAGTGAGTATTTGGTGAATCATGGGCAACACAGTCGGCAAAACGGAAGAAAAAAGTATGCAAAGCTGAGCTGTAGTTCTCATACTCGTTTCTGTCGATATTAAAATCTCCAATAACTTTTTCAGCTTCGTGGGGTCTTCATATTTTTGTGGTGACAGAGCAAAAACACTTGTTTACACTATTCGTCTCAATGTATTGACATTAAGTTGTTCACATAACGTGTAGGCTCACAGAGACATTAGCGAAATGCATTGGAATCTAATCATCTTAATTAAAAAAAAAAGCAATTTTAACAACTAGGGTTTGATGTAATACCAGATTTACAGATTTTAGTACATAAATTCAGCCCAAATATGACGCATCCTGTGGGCATCGTGTGTGGTGGGATGTCAGACATGACAATTAATTGTTTTTTCTTGTGTCATGGTGAACAATAATGAATGGCACATCTGTTATGCCTCCTGTTTTCCCAACTGAAAAATGTAGCATTACTGAATTTTATTTGGTTAGTTCGTTTGTGCGGCCACAAGAGGATCTGTGATGTTGACCATTGAGAACACATAGTACTCTGCTGCACACAACTGTAAACATGGCAAAGTGAATATTATTTGTACTTGAAGTTCTCTGTGAAGTACTAACAAACCCGTACTGGTTTCTTCGTGCAACCTAAAAACAGGCCCACGGTCATTTAATCTTCTTTTTTCAGGTTTACCAAACATAAGACTGTATTTTACACAAGTGATTATTGGTTGGAGAATAACATGTAGACCTTTCATTTCTTCTGGCAATGACACAGGAAGAATTTACGACACTTTAATGACCTTTTCTGGGATAGTCGTCTTTGTAACAGACTAAAATAATGTGTAGTCTGAACCCAGCAATATAAAAAATATAAGCGCTCAAGATTTGATGCATTCCTGAGTGCTTTAAGGCCTATTTGACTCTTTAAAGTACGAGGAATTGAGTCTTAACAGTTACAAGACTTAATTTGTGTCTTGATTTACCGATTTCCAAAGATACTTAAACCTGCGCTCTTAAGACGATCGGCTTGATACAAGTAGCTGTGTGACACAATTGGTCACAAAGGTGTAGTCGTGTGGTTGAGGTCAAGGTGAAGCATTGGGAGTTTAGGCGAGGACGAAGGCATACAGAGAAACGAAGGGTCTGACTGAGGCAGAGTAGGAGGGGGTGATTCAAGCAGCAGGTGAGCATGTGCCACCAGGGGGATTCATCTGTCCTGGGTTCAGACAGGTCCTCATTAGTGAGCAGTGAATTACACTCCAGACACGTCTTTATGTAGACTAATCATATTACAGCTAGCGCGCTCAGCTTCACCCGGGGGGGAGAGAGTGGGGGAGAGGAGGTGTTGGAGGGGGTGCATCAGCAGCGGAGGTTGGAGAACTTTACAATCTGATTTGTCCGAGAGAACTCAATGTAATCTAGCACCTCCGACTGACACCATTTTATCTATCTGTCCATCTATCTGGCAGCTGGTGTCACATGACTCTGTACCTGCTCACTGGTTCGTTGTCTCTTCCTCTACATCCATCCTACAAACTCTTTCTCATCCCTTCCTCTCGCTTGTTTTCTCTACTCTCCCCCTCCCCACCTCTATCTTTCTCCCACCTCTTTCACCCTCCCACACTCTCCCTCCAAGCCACCGAATCCCTGCCCCCACGTTGTCAGTTCTGACAAGCTGCTTTAATGGGCGATGTGGCGCGTGCCTCTGACCACTGAGCACAGTCATTAACCTTCACTGGCATAATTGAATTCAAGGTTGATTGCTCGTGACCCTCCCCCCTGCCGAGGTCCCTCTCAATGTACATATTCATTACAGGGCCCCGGCTCTAAATGGATTGCACAGGGAAAGCTGTAGCAATCATCCAGGCCGCTCGGCGGGGGCAGCGGCACGCTGCTCAGGGGCCGCAAGGGGACCGAGGACAGAGCGACGGGAGGGGGGAAAAAGGGGAGGGGCACTAATTGCATGCTAGAGGAAGAGGATCAGATTATGAAAAGAGTGAGAGAATGAAGATGGATCCCTGTGACACTGTCAAATTAAGGGCAAGCCTTGTACCACGATGAGACACTGAAATGTACAGTGGCACCCGCTACACCAGAGGATTGGGGGTGGAGATAGAGATAACAGGGTGGAAGGACAGAAAGAAAGAGAGCAAGAAGTGGAAGAGGAGGGGGGGGATGAGAGAGAGGCCATTGAGGCTAAGAGAGAATTGAATGTAGAAGAATGAAGTAATATAGACACACACACACACACTCACAGGGTGGTTTCAGTGTGAAGGGGAGCATATATCACATCGCCCCAACACCACTATTACTCCCCCGAAGCACCACCACCTCCATCCGCCACCCCAAGCCAGGAGGTCTCTAACTCTCCCCTCTCTAATAGCTGTCAGATTACTATCAGCCAAACAAGACATCCAGTGCTGCCTCTGCCCCCCACACCCAACACCCCCTCCACCCCCCATATTCTGCCTCCATCCTCTCTCTGCTGCCATCTTCCACTTCACCCTCCAGTCCTCCTCTCTATTCCTCCACCCTGTTCAAGCCACCCATCACCTCCTTACACCCCCGCTCTCTGCTATTTAAGGTGACAGAGGTTAAATGCCTAAAAGAGCTAAAGCGAGGGATGTGACCGGACGAGTCAGCGAATACAACTAGTGTAATTATTTAGATGTTCCCACATGAACTCATTCCACAAGATGCAGCTTCTAAACTAATATTTAAACTAATGAACTCACTGGTAACCAAAAATTTTAATATTTTTTAATTAATAATTTATTAATAATGCTGAAATTAATTATACGGCATGCATCAGGCCCTGTGCTATGGGCCATTCATTCTCTGTATGACTGCAGCAAGAGCTTAATTCACATTACCAGCAGTGAGTCAGACCCATTTCCAGTGGGTGTAGGACTCCACCAGGGTTGCCCTTCATCAAAGAGTCTGTTCATAACTCTTGTGGACTGACCCAAGGTGTGGAAGCCTTAATATCATACCTCTGCTTTTGGAGATGTGTTCCAGTTAGCTTCATTTACTGGCTTGCATTGGGGCATTACCTGAGTGTGGAGCGCCATTTTTCTCAACTATAAAAGGGTGGAGTGCCCACTATGGTTTGTGGATGAGCAAGTAGAATAGCTGAAATAAGTCAGGATCTTGTTTGTAAGTTTGGGAAATATAGATTGGGACACTGACTGCTTGACCAGGGAGATGTGTGGAATATTCAGAAGTTGTCCCAAAGGTGAAGCACTTGTTTTCCCTCTTCTACAGAATAATCATACACTATATGGGTACCACAAAATCATGAGATCATAATGAGATTCCTCTGAAAGATGGCTGGACTTCCTTGAGAGCTGTTCGGACGAAAGTTTCCTGATGATACAAATCCAAACGTTGCAGGTAAAGACATTTTCTTAAATCATCAGAGGATGATTTCAGAATGTTGCACCATGCACTATGCACACTGTGTTTTTGTTGTACCTCACCTGTTTCTAATCCTGTCTCAATACTCATTGCCCCCCCCCCAACAATAGAAGTGCTCTGGAAATAGAGACAAAACAATTCAGAATCCTCTTATGTTTTCGCTGTTACATCAATACTAGAAAAATAACCAGAGTAAGTAATCGCTATCACTGTCATTTGTATTTTAAAATTCTGCGTATTATACCGAGCTACAAAGAATCCTGAAAAGCTGGTAATCAGAACAGATGCACAGACAGTTGTCGCTATTGAAACAATATATTGTCTCATTCTGCTGGCAAAAACATCTGTTTATTTCTCATGTAAAAATGATGTGCCAGCAGCTGTGAAATGCATGCTCTCATTGTATGCTGATGATTCTGTGTAACTTGTAACTGGAAATGGTGTCAGAGAAATTTGTGTCATAGATAACAAACATTCACTTCATTAGGGTCATTCCTGTGTGGAGTAAATAATGGGTTGTCAAGAGCCAATATGTTGAAAGTCTCATTTGATGACACTGAAATTGTATCTCAGACAAGTATGTTGTCATACAAATACTATTGGGATGGTCACTAAAATTATCCCATTAAAACACTAAGTGTGACAGCAAAATCAAGTTTTTTCAGTTCAGAAACATGTCATGATATTACTGATATAGTGTTTTTTCAATGTTCATCTTGGAATATCGATTAAAACAGAGCTCATCTATCAGCTAAAGTACTGTGACTCATAAATAATCAAACTGAAAAAAAAGGACACAAGCCTCCACACTCTCTAAAATCTTTTACCATATGAGCTTTCAATTATAGATTTTCTTCAAGGCACACACATTTGTCAAGTGAATGCATTAGTACAACAGACTTCACTTGATTAGCTTTAATGCAAAACACTTGTGTCAATGAGTTGGACTGGTGCTGCTACATATTATGGGAGTTGTAGTCCTGTATGAAGGGAACTGCAAATTAAAGGCATAGTGTCTATAGTTACAGTCAAGAAGCACTAAAACATATCTGAAATTCAGTTTTAAAAAAAAGCAACAGAAAATACAACAAAATGGATTCAACATTATTCCTGCTGCAGTGGTTTAAGAACTAAAATCTGGAACAAATTCCAAGTGGTGCAAATGAGGCTGTTTAGTATTTATTAAATGTCTGAGTTTGCAAAGTGCTTTAAACTCATCGTGATGAATTCAGGGGGGTAGAACTGCTGCCAGGACAACAGATGCTGCATACATGTATATTTACATGTATGCTCCCTAATATTCATGTTCTCAGATGGCAGCGGTCCATACTCAGCATTACTATAATAAAAGGCCCAGCGTACATTCATGTGAAGAGGATTTTTTTTACACTGGTGCCATGTTGTTGGACAGCCTTTTTATTTCACATCAAGTTTTTGTTAGTTTATGAATGATGCAAAGCCAGGTGAGGACTTTTTTTTTTTTTTGGAACAGTTTAACAAAATGAAATCTATAATGATGCTACTCAAGCTTTACATATCATTAGAAAGGGGATATTATGACTTTATGCAATGACAGATTGTGTATGTACTGTGATTGTTTTCTGTTACTTCTTTGCATTTTCTTTTTAATGTCGTGAGACTATATTGGAAGTGAATGCTTATTTAGCAATTTAAAGGGGTCATATTTTGCTAAACCCACTTTTATTAGTCTTTGGTACATTTATTTGTGTAGTTGGATCCTAATAGTTCAAAAAGTTTGAACCCTCCAGGAGCTATCTTTACATTCATTCTGGCAAAAATCGAGCCGTTTTCTACAACCTGTTTCAATTACTGCTTGATTTTTTTACATTTTATAACTAGTTACATCAGGACATTTGGACATATAAGGTCAAGACTTCCGACTTCCAGTACACTGTAATTGTTTGTCAGCAGCAGCACTTGTCGTCCATACTGAAAATATGTCCAAACTTCAAGCCGATTACCTAAAATGTTCAGTTATTGGTTGTATTAACGAACACCAGTGGCTGAACGGGATAGAAAATGGTCAACAACCTGGAGGGGTTTTGGCACGAAGTGGCTCATATGGATTTAAAGGGCCAGCGCTCAAAATGACTTTTCTCATGTCATTACTTAAAAATAGGGTTGAAGATGGACATGCAGAGTTGAGTTAATGAAGAATTCAAACCCAAGCATAGCATTTACAGTTTATGTAGACCACAGGGGAATGTTTTAAAATGCATAATTCCATTTTAAAAAGCAAAATATCACTCCTTTAACATGTTTTGATTTGTGTTGTCGTCATTGTCTGATTAGCCATAAATCAGTCCATTAATCAATAAAGAGTTGGAGGTTTTTAAGTTTCAAATATCAGTGAAATATACAGAAAACCACACTTTCCAGTTTTTTTTTTTTTCTTTCGTAAATCATGACTTCTGCTTTTGACCTTTTGCTGGCCTTATGCAGTGCTACTGTCGTCTGGCCGGAAACCTCTCCGCCCTTACAGACAGACAGCGGTCCACAGAGAGTCATCCAACTGTCAGTGCTTTATACTGTTCCAGGCTTGTGTATGTCGACTTACACAGTCATACACAGTGAGCAGCGCGAGTGTGTATGTGTGTACCCATGCATGTGCGATCGCCTTTTATCCCCCATCATCATCACTAACAGGGTTTCCCAGGCTCTGGCCAGGAGAGTGTGGGTCACAGGGCAGGAATCAAACAGCAGAACAATGGAGAGCTTCCTCCACTTAACCTCCTAATGGGCTCTCAATGGCTCCCCTGGCTCCCTCAAAACTATCAGCCACTGGATTCACTTACCTCACGACACCAACCGGGGTGTGTGTGCGTATGTGTGGGGGGTCTGAATGGTGTGGACGTGGCACGTTGCATAGCGAGCATGTGTGTATGTGAATGACTGAGTGTAGGTGTGAGACAGACTCTAACACTATTTAGGTCCGACTGTTTCTGATGAGCTATGTGTTTTCTGCGCAATGGCATGCAGTCGGTGGATGGGAGAGCTGGAAGTCTCACATTCTCACCACCATATACTCTCCATGCCCCCGCTAACATGGAAATCCTGCATAAAAAACTTTCAGGTGTTCACTTGTACTCACATTTGCCTCCGCTGACCGATATAGATGTAGCATATGTGAGCGCATGAGACTTCGCATCAAGGCACTCGGCTCCGCTAGTTACACTTCAATAATTACTTTCAGCATGTGCTCCATCCCTGAGCACCTTGCAGCCCCAAATCTGCAAAGACAAGTGGCCTCATTTATTTCCATGGAGGAAAATAATTTAGCAGCGTCGGGCGCTAACGAGCTAGAGCAGAGGGATTCCTAATTAGATTCACTTTGTTTGTGTCATTTTAATTACGTTGCGGTCCCCAGCAGTGGAGCCACCAGTGATCATTCAGTCTCTTAGCTCTGCTGCCACGCTACCACACCGAATCCCAGCAGAGTTTTACTAAAAAAAAAAACCAACAAACTGAACTCTACTTCCTGTCAACCAAAGCTACGACAGGCCTGGGTTTATGTTAATTTGTTGATTCTGAGCATGTTTAGCTGCTGTGTCACTTTAATCTCAGAACAACACCACAAAGGTCACTGTCACTCTGATGCAAACAAATACACCCTGTCTAAACTTTTTTGGTGATGAATCATTATTTATTGCTGTAAATGAAAGGCATGGGGGACAGCTTTTCCTGCCTGTGTAGTCTTAAGCGGTGTGTTTATGTTCAGCTTTTGAAGGGAAAGCTTCACTAAACCGAACCACTTTGAGGTTTCTTTTGAAGTATTCCCCCAAGACACAGTTGCTAATTATTTGGTGTTTCATGATGAATTCCGCTCAGTTCATTAGACTGTTTTAACTGATGTTGCTGTCTCAGATCCTGTCTGCCTCAGCACACACACTGAACCATTTAGGTAATTGAGTGATTAATTGATACCTAATGATCAGCACAGACCTTATGTTCTACTTTCATTTCAAACTTGACGATTTATTATCAAGTTATTACCGGCAACTTGCAAGTGTTTGCCTCAAAAATAATATTTAAGCAAGCTTTCATGCAGCCATTAGATGTATGATATGAGGTGTAGTGCCTCATAACAGTATGTAAAGGCCCATAGATTTGTAATGCAAATGTGGTGTTTCATTTTGTGTCAGTAAATGTGTGAGAAAATAAAATAATAAGCACAAAAAACAAGTAAGAGTTACCCAGAAGGACGGAAAGTAAAAGATAGAAAAGAGTAACCTTTGAGGTGTTGTGATGTCCCATCGGTGGTGTTGTTAGTGAGGCTTTCATCCCATCTGTCCCATGTTGTGTGATAGTGATCAGTCTTCAGGGACCCCTCTCTACAGATGAGGTCAGTCTTACCTGTCAATCACACTGCTCTGGGCCAAGACCTGGTCTGCTGGGGTCACCTCAAGCAGGGAATCCCAAACCCCCAGACCTCTAAATTGGAAAGACTTTTGGATGAAGGTGACCCTGACTAAGAAATTGTCGAATACTGCATTGTATTAACCAACAAAGTTCACATTATCCCAGTAAATGAAATATTGATTCATCTTGATAATTCCCCAAACGGTATGATTGACAGTATTTGACATCTGACTGTCCATTTTTGGAAAATGGATGACACTAGTCGCTTTTCCATTTGACATATGCACCAAACTTTACACATATTTGCTAAATGTTTAAAAAAAACAGAAGTATGTAATGTCAGTTTTGCGATTAAATTAAAAATGTATTATTATATATTATGGCAAGTTGTCAGAAGTCATTCTATAAACATGGAGGCAAACATAAATATCTGTTGTTTTGAATCTAGAATGCTCTTTACCCCTCTATTCCTTACTAAATTAATACAATGATTGGGTTTCCTGGTGTGTCCACACATACTGTCCTGTTTGTTTTAAAACTACTTCTTCACTTGTAACATCCATCAACATCCATTTCTTTTGTTCACGTGACTCTAGTTGCACAGAAAGGTCTTTCCATTGCAGTTTTGCGTGATATACCAATTTTGCAATGCCTGAAAAACCACCTCTTGCAAGCACTAAAGCTTTTCATCAAATATAAGAGTTTTGGCGAAATTGGCATTTTTCCATTTGGCAAATTTTTATGCGCAAGTTATAGGCTATTCGCACAATTTTAGGGTCAATGGAAAAGCGACCACTGACACATTTAATACATTTTTCCCCCCATAATTGCGTATGGTTTATTGAAAACACTGTTCCTCGCATCCAAAAGGAGGTACTGACTGTTTAGTCCTTGGCTGACAGTCTTTCGTACATGACGCACTGCTGCATGTGCATGTGACTGTATCTGTGTGAGCGCACTAAAACTAACACAGCTGATGAGCTGTATAAACATCTGAGCTGATCCCAGATATCTTTTTGTCCAGGAACAACATTTGAATCTGTAGGACAATGGCTGCACAGAGGCTACACAGCTGTGTGTACACACACACCAAGGCCCATCGCTACAGGGTCATCATACTCAAAACACAGCTTACACGGGTCTGTAATGCTCTTTAAAACAGGAAGACAGTAGCTCCACACCAGGGAAATGTTAACATCCCCACTGTTTTTTGGAAAGACATCTCTTCTCATCTTGTCTATGTTCTATACAAATTTGCAGTTTCAGTGAGAGAGTGAGTGCAATCACTTTGTTGAGATACAAAGAGGATGTTTTATGTGTATGTCAGCACTGATTGTTATGCTGCATAATGCAAAAGTATGAATGTAAAGCAGCCCATCTGTGATTGAGTTCTGAGTCTAGAAGAAAAATGCAAACAGTGGGTTAGATGTGCAAAGACAGGAAAAAAAGTAAATAAATAAATTATATATGTATATATATATATATATATATATATATATAAAATACGCTTGCATGCCAGAAGGACACAACCAAACACACATACTGCTGTGATGGCTGGCTGTTCTACAATATGGGCTATTTAGATTTACCAGAGGGATTTTCGCTTCCTGATGATCATGCTCCTTGAACAGATATAACTGTCCATAAGAGCCAAACCTAATCGAGGAACTGCAAGCCCTTCTTTAAACTGTACTTGCAGAACATTCCCAACACAGGCTGCCAGTGTAAGGTAGAAATCAAACATCCTAGTTTTGATACAAGATGGTCCTTTCTTGCAGATGGAAATATGATGACATTGTTCAGTTTCATAAGGTCTAATTCATTTAGGATGCTGTAACCATTCATTTAGTGAGAACAGACAGTCATTAAGTCTCTCAATTTACTGGTTTTGCTAAAAGACTAATACTATTTGTATTAAGTTGTGGTATGTCATTACGTTATACATCTGACAGAAATAAATGCACCTAATACAAGATGCAAATAAAGACCAGATGGCATATTATAAGCATAGAGTCTACAAGCATATCAAAGCTCTACTATGCATTTAAAGACACTGTATTTACTGTATTTCACATATTTCATACAACAAAAACAGCAGCAAAGAAAATAAAACAAAAGAGAAAAATGTTGCCAGTGTGCAATCTGAAATCCACTCACATGTATTATCAGTGTTATTGAAGCCAATCATGCTTAATGTCAACATTTCTCAATGTATTTTATAGTCGAGCACATTAGTGTTTTAGTGACTCATAGCACTTTTCAGCTGTTTGTAAGGGAAATTATTTTGGTATGCATTGTTATTATTATTTAAGAGAAAACTATGTAGCATTTAAAAAAGCAATTTATAGTTTCACGTTTTGTCAGTGGATTTACAGACAATACCTGCACCACCGTAAAATAAAAGCAGTCTGGTTCATTGTGCTCGTCTCAGTCAATGCCCTGCTCTAACTGTGGTGCAGTTCTGTCTGAGGAGGTTTGTGGAGTATCCAGAGAAAACCCACACAGACATGGGGAGAACATGCAAACTCCACACAGAAAGGCCCACACCAGCAAGATTGAACTCAGGACCCTCTTGGTGTGAGGCAACTGTGCTCACAACTGCACCACCACACAATCAATTTGTTTTTAAGTCATTTTCACACCTGATAGTCAGTTAGATTTGGCTGAGGACTGTTTAATTGGGGTTGCAACATTCAGCTGGTTTGAGTTTGCTTTCAGACTGCACTTTGTCAAATGAACCAAGTCCTTTGAATAACACATTCACCTCCTCAGCAGTGGTGGTGCTGCATGAAGAATTACTGAAGGAGAAGACAAGACAAACAATGAACACGAAACCTCGCTCATCTACTTGTTAATGCAGCATAACCATTTCTACCATGTGTGTAATTTTATAGGTTAGTTTAGATACTTACAGCATTTATTTAAGTGTATTAAAACATACCACACCTTGTTTTAATTGGGAAAAAGTGTAGTGATATCAAACCAAGATTTTTCCTCAACCAAAGCTATTGCAGTCAAAATTCGATCTGAACTGTATTCTCTAGTTTCTGGTCAAGATTTTGTATGCACAGTTGTGCTCATAAGTTTACATACCCTGACTGAATGTGCATGGGATGGTCTTGGATCATCTTTCATCACCATCTTTCAACATGGCAATGACCCAAAACATAAGGCCAAGTCAACCTGTTATTGGCTAGTGGTAGTTGGTTGTTGTGGATGAGAGTGTTTTGCCAAGAAGAATAGGCAGCTTTACCATCTGACAAAATAAGGTGTCTCATCCACAACTACCACAAAAGTCTTCCATCTGTGTTTGATGTTAAAGGGGTGGGGCCAATACAGAGGATGAAGAACTAGGGTATGTAAACTTATGATCATTTGGTCATTTGGATGGTTTCTGTTGTCAGTATGATTTTAAGGAAGCAAACACATTTATTTGATAATAAATGGCTTCACCAAACCACTAGCCACGAGTGAAAGAAACATTTTTTTCATTCATATTCTCTGAAAAATGGCCAAAGAATCATAAATTCTGCTAGGGTATGTAAACTTATGAGCATAACTGTCAATTAAAGTGGCAAAGATCAGGGTATTATTTTGAGCCATGTTGCCCTAAACTCGACTTAAAGTTACTTAATCTATACAAAAAATATAGATTTATTTCAGCAGCATGAAAGCCTTAGTAGTTTCAATATTGGAAGAGGACATCAGATTTGTTATTGATTATCCTGTAAGCACCAGTATACGTGACAGCTCACTGTTAAAAATAATAGTCTGAAAACTGGGTTAAGGATAACATCTTCTTCAGCCTTTGTTTTTGTGAATTACCAGCAAATATGACATTAAAGGTATTTTGAAATGGTTCCATGAGCAAAGAACAATACTTGGCTGAGCAGCGTGGCTCCTTTTAATCAAAACTTCACTGGAGTGAAACGGCGTAAAAGAATCTAAATGTCTGAAAGTCTGTCATTTTGACGACTGTGATATTTGTATAATTAAAAAGGAGAGGGTATCGTCTACCCCATATATGATATGACTCCTGCATTGATGAAATTATCTATCTTGAAATAAATTAATATGTTTATCAGGTACAGGGGACAATTTAATAACTCACCTGTCAAAACTACCCGATTATGTCTGGGAAACTGGCAGCTGATAATTATCCACAATTCATGCTAGGGCTTTGAATCTTTGCGAAAGAAAATTGATGAAACACAATCTAAATTAGGTACAGTAATCCATTCCAGGTTATGATGGGAAAAGGCCTATGTAAAGTGGATAAATGAAAAAGATTCTTGGGTTAGATTTACATAACCATAAGAGCTCTTACAAGCTCAGTTTCGTTCATTTAGACGTCACTCTAAAGTTACAGTTACTCTCTGTATGTGATCCATTAGGAACTGTTTTTCTCCACAGTGACCACATATACACACACACACATGTTGTGCATTCATGAGTTTAGGAGACATTAAATTGACTTACATTCATTTCCTGCAGACTTATCCTAACTTAACCATAACCACAACATACCTGAACCTGAAAACAAGCTACAACACTCACATTTCTTTGATTTATTGATTTACTTTGTGCTGACTTTTATTTAATACCCATAAAAAACCTGAGTCCCCATAAATGACACACACACACATTTATCCTCCAGAAGGACTGATAGGCCTCTGTCTCATGTTCAACCTGGATGTGGAAGTGCCATCCATTTTTCCAGGCCGCAAGTGCAGTCTCAATGCTGTACATCTCACTGTCAGCTCACTATCAGGTTAACATAGCCCTTTCCTAATAGAGCTCACTTAATGCATCCTGTGGTCATTTCTGGAGAAAGACACAGCCGCCCAAACCCACTCCCACTGTCTCACATATTCAAACCTGAGAATGCATGCACCAGGCGTGGAGAGACTCAGGCTGACATTACATTTCCTGTGGCTAATGGGTCAAAATCAGCCATGAAACCTAAAGCAAGACTGTCATTTTGTATGAACTGTTTTTTGCAAGTTCAGAGCTAAATTCAAACAAATTGTTTAATTAATGTCCCATGTTCAAAACACTTGTTTTCTTCATGTTTTTTGTTTTAAATCCATGTGATCTTTGTTTTTACAAAATATCTCTACACAGCAACACAAGAACAACTACAAACTGATACAAAATATCAGACAAACCTTTATTTCTGTTGACTGATAATGCTGTGAATAACACTGGTCATAGCAGATACAGAGGCTCTAATCTGTCTTAAATTTGGACAGCAATGACAGGTTAAGTTACAAACTTTAAGTATCTCTTTTTGTAATAACCCAGACACAGGGCAGTTCCTGAAAATGGGTATTTATTGCTCTTGTGATGGGCTTCTTAGGTCTTGGTTGCAGTTGTTTCTTATAGGGCAAAGACACACCCACCCCACTATCGATCATCTCCAGAAAATGTAGCATGACTGATCAGTCGGCTCCCATCTTCCCAACACAGTCAAAAAAGTGTGAATAAAACACCAATTCGACTACCGACTTGAGTGTACATTCTGCACTTGCATGAGACATTAAACAAGAAAATCACAGAAGATCTCTCTAGACCAAAACACAGAGCT
>JAPTYQ010000006.1:23366885-23389190 GCA_029814465.1 Ostorhinchus cyanosoma | reverse complement strand
CCTCTGAATGTCCAAATGGGTCATATCTGATGACCATGAAAAGACGACAAACTGCATTTTACACCAATTATTTACATATACTGATAGGATTAGTTGATCAACAGCTATTAAACAGTTTAGATCAGTAGATAGTTTTATGTGTTAATATTTGAACTGATTACAGTAATTCTATATACACTATTAAACCATGCATGGCTATGACTAATTTTAGTTTAAGTTAATCTACATTTACTGCATATGTGTACTGTTATGTCATTCAATATGATAAACAAACACTAAATCCTAAAGAGGTGTATGCATAAATGGTATTTGGACAACAATGATGTTCTGTACCACTAACTATAAATGACCTCAGATTTTGGATATAAGACAGTAGTGGTCAGGTAGCAGGATGAATTCATTGTTATTTTTGTGTGTTGATGCAATGAATCACCATTCTTCTCCTGTAATTGCCACTTGTAGCCACAGTGGCACTGTTCAGCAAACGTCTGGCTTTAAAAGACGCTTCTACATCAAATCGTAATGTGACACGAACATTAGCATCATCTCATCATAAAGCAGCCAGTTTGCAGTCAAGTTTTCTAGTGAGTGGTGGGATAGATATGTTCAGAGCTCTGCATATGGTGGACAGCTGGACCTTTGGCTAGAGACAAGCCGGCAGAGGAGAGGCATGGCAGGCGGCAGAGTTTTTAATCTGTCTGTCTGTGTCTCCTCTCTGTCATTAACCTCACGCCCTGACAGCCTGCTCCCCGTGACACTGACCTGCTTCACCTAATGAGCTACCAATTACTACAAATTAGGCGAGAGAGAGGCCACTGCTATCATCCACTCCACACACTCTTCTTAACAGTTCAGTGGGATTCGGATGTAGCAGGATGTCCAGGTAGAATAAGTAATTAGATTTGTTAAAAAAAAAAAAAAAGGAAAAAAAAAGAACTGTGACAGTGATGTGCATTTTGGATTTCTAGAGGTGTGATGTTCAGAGAGGATGCTGTTAACATTGTGTATGTGTTACTGTGCTGTGCACTTAGCGCTGTGCCTTGGTGCTTTAGCCTGGCACCTCTAGTGAGTTTCAAAGATCATTTGTATTTGCACCTGCTCCTCCTCCTGCTGTGTGTGTGTATCTCTGTGTACGCCCACATAGTTGGTCTTTAACCTTGCACACCTGGCTACTCTGCGAGACCAGCTTCTCTCTGGCCCGTCATGATGTTTATTCATTTATTTATGGGAATCCTGGAAATCATCGCCCTTGTCTTGGTCTCCTGTGGCAGCGAGGGAAAGCAGCCCAAATTTATGCATGGCAGCAGAAATTAATTAGGCATTAATTAACTCATGCTAATGTGTATGCACTGAATTTTTTTAAGAGCCCGCCTGTTAACTAATTTGTAAAAACTGTTTCACAGAAACGTCAACAGTCGGGAACAGACAGTGTCTTGTAGGCTATTTTCTCATACACAGGGAAAAATATGAAATCAGAGTGGAATAGAGGAAAGCCTTGAGATGTTAATAAACAAAGCTGGAGGAGGAGAGAATGTGGCCTGCAGAGGTCGCAGCGCCTGCTTCTCCTCTTCATTTAACTGTGTCCCTGGCCTGCAATGGCCTGCAAGCTACATAAACACAAACACACACTTACACATTCATAGAAAGAGGGAGAGAGAGAAGTGAGATGGAGAGAAAGGAAAGGGAAGTGAGGCGTTTATTTGTTGCTTTCGCTCTTAACAGGCTGCTGGTTTCGGCAGGGAACCCCCAAAGGTAGAGTTCAGAGAAATGTGTGTATATGTGTGTGTATGTGTGTGTGTTGTGAGCCCACTGTCTCAGAGCTCTCCTTTGCCAGCAGGTTTCCAACAGCTCCTGTGTTAATAGCAGGCTCGCTGTTTCAACAGTGAAATGCGCTGCTTGTCTGGTTGATAGAGAAAACTCATGGGATGATGCAGCCGATAGAGTTTTATGCATAGATACTCCGCACTGTATGAGGAGCATACATCATACACGATAAAATGAAAAATTATTCCAGTCACTTCATGCATATTATTTAAAGATTCACCAATTATCATCCTTATCAGTCAGCCATTTTATTTACTTAATAAATACATTTTAGATAATATACTACTATGCCCTGAATGCAGCCACGTCTCTCTTTCCTCAACACCATTGGTTACACGTCATAAGTAATAGCCTATTGACACTGATGATGATGATGACACTGATATGAGGTGCACAAACACAGTATAGCCAATAGAATAGAATGCTTTTATCGTCATTATACACAGGTACAAAGAATTAAAAGATATTGACCTTAATTAGTGACATCAGGTATTAAAAGATTTTTTACAGGTTGACAGCTGTGATTGTGATTGATTTCTCGCTGTTGTTCTATGTTCATTGTTATTTTATACATTTTCATGTTTGGGTTGTTCAAAAATAACATGAAGAAGACTTACAAAAAAAAAAAAGATAATATTTTCCATTGAAGATTTATTGTCTCTTTGGCATAAAAGAAGGAGAAAATACAATGTAGTACAAAATGAAGAAACACTGGTAGTGGCCATCTGACAAATCTTTATTTTGAACATCATTGTTGGTATGAACCCAGAATTTCACAAAAGAGGACCGAACTAATTATTTATAAATCCTCCAGTTCAGTCTGAAAAGTGATTGAACATTGATGAAATATTGATGCTAAATTGTACTGTCTTTGATTTGACATTCAACAAAGTTTTGAGTTCTTCTAAAATTTGTCCAACATGTTTCATTTTTACCGCAAACGTTCCAATGGTATCCCTCTCTTTTATTACTAATAATATGCATTAGTATCAACTCTGGAATAAAACAACACAGTGGCTGACCTTAAATGCTTTTTTACAAACTCTAGATAAACTTTCACACTAACACAGAGATCTATATTCCTCTTTGGCTCATTTGTTTGTAGGAGGTGGAAGTATGCAGGCGCCATCAGACTAGGACTGAAAAATGAAGCAGAGCGCAGACCCGAGCAAAATGTTACGTGAAATAAAATCCAACATTCAGCATCGAGTAACATGCCCTGTGTCATCTGACTGCTGATGTATATGATGGTTATCAAGCTATCTTGCTGTGTTCTGTTAACCTTAGCCTGCTCACACTGAGGACTCTTAGCAGCATACAGACAGCTTGATCAATAGGTCAGTGTGCTGACAGCAGTCCTCAGGGTGCTGGTAGAGGGAGACTGGGTGGGTTGGGGTTGAGGAAGGGGGTAGTTAAGGGTGATCATGTATCCCACAGACACCAGAAGCACCTAAGCGGGGTGCACAAAACCCACAAAACACTCACTTAACAGATGACCCTAACCTCAACCACCTAAGTGCTACGAATGCTCACTTACCAGCCTTGTACCTTCACTCCGCAGGCCTGTTAAACAAGACATTTTAAAGGATATAGTCTTTTTCTTCTCCTCTTGCTCTTTTTTTTTTTTCAATTTCTCCAACCACATAATCATCATAGGCAGTGTTTAGGTAGCAACTCTTAAACTTTTATAGGATATCCGATTTGGATACATTTTTATTTAACAGTTTTTATGTAATGGGAGTTATGTATGTAACTGATGTCATGTACCATGTGTTTGTATATTATAAATCTACATTCCATTAAATACACCTTCATAATAAAAATGTAATGAGTAATGCATCTATTTCAATAATAACATTAAAATTAGGCTAGTTATTACATTTGATTACTATTAATGTTTTTCACTGAGCAATAAAACTGATCCATGTGAACACTATTCAGCACTGCTCCTAATCTGCTATAATGGGTTAAATACAGAACTCAACAATAACAATAAATACATGTACCCACAGCAAAAGAAAAGCACTGATTTCAGAAGGAAAATATGTATTATTTCTAGTGTGAGTCATTCCTGTCTGATAACCCCTGGTGTAGTTAGCCAGGCACAGCAGACAAAAATAATGCCCAAAAAAACAATGCTGTTAGTAATTTGTGTACTCATTGTGTAATAACTGGAGGCTGACTGGTCATAGCTCTTTGTAAACCATTCTACCCATAATGTTGAACACAATTCTTTTGCAGATCTGAATTGTCTATAAATATATCAAAAGAAGTCCTTAATGTATGATAACAAGATGCAAAGTAAGTGAATTTGGAATGTTTGCAATCTTTTACATTTTACTGTAATTTTATTTATTTCTCTATTAATCATAACACATTACAGTTACATGTATTTTGTATTTTAACTATGCAACATCTTTACATGTAACTAGCAGCTCTCCAACACTGGTCATAGGTTTTGCGATGTAAAAAAACATGCCATAGTTCTATTTTATTTATCCCTTAACGTTGAGTCTTTACCCTTTGCCCAGTTATCGGAATAGAGTCTAGGTTATTTAGAATTATTCTGACTCGTGTGTTATTTCATGGCCACCTTATTTTAGTGGCTGCCCGCATGACAGATAAATAAAGTGTGTGTTAGGCACATGGGAGATGCCGGGACAGATAAGCTCACATTTACATTCAAACACAGCTTTTGACAAAGCCTTAGCAACAGGCTCCTTAATCAGCCGGTTTGCTGCGCAGCCTCGACCTGCCTTCTCCTCTCCTCTCCTTACAGACATGATCTTGAGAAGGAGCTTTAAATTGGAAATTATTACACATTAAACCCTCTGTGCGCAGGCCAGGATCGAACTGGATCAATATCTTGCCCGGCACAATAAATCAGATGCTTTCTCTCCCCTTCTCTCTTTTCCCCTTTGCTTTTTCAGTGGCTATAGGCCACTGTTCAACTGGAACATATTTAAATTTTCTTGTAACAAATTAATTCCAACATTTTCTCTTGATTGAATTAGGGCAAGTGCTGGTGCTGTCACAAGTGTTTGGGCTGCTCCTGGGGAGAGACAAATTGCTAGGCCTGGACACGGGTAACAAGCGGTGGTGTTGAGTCGCTGATAATCTCCCCACTAATTCTCCATTACAGCAAAATGAGGCCATAAATCTTCCTGACAGCTGATCGATGTAAACATTGTTTCCCCCATGATTGCCAGCTCTCCCAACGGAGCTACTGTCCGCTCACAATCCGCTGAAATTACTCCCGCACCAGCCCTCCCTCCTTTCTTCTCTCCCTGGAACTGGTGTGTGTGCATTGGACTGGCCTGGCGGGGAAACCAAAGTCACTGCTGTCCTGTCTAGGGAAGAGGTAGCCATCTAATTTTAGCTCAAAGCCTGCTAAACAAATGGAAAATATTAATCAAAATGTCTTCTGTTTAACCACTGGCACAAGCAATTCTTTATAGAAGAATGATTGTTCTATTCCCATCGCATGGTCTTGCAGGTGCAATTGAATGAAATGAAAAAGACTGTTGAAAAACGAAGCAAATAAGAAATAGGAGGTAGAACGTGTAGTAAAGCAGTGATTTCTTTTCTAAATGTAGCTATCAGTCCTCCTTCTTCTTTGTGCGTCTGTGATGGCATGAGGCAGAATAAACGGCAGTGAAAGATTGAGTTGTCAAACAGTCAAAGCACAAGGCTCGTTATCAGCGTGTTCACTGTCTGATAATATTCTACACCATTATTAAAATCCAATATGCATGCAATTACACAGACAGGGAGGCTGTTAAAATGGGGCGTCTGGCTGTAATCACAGACAGAAAAGGCCATTTTAAGACATGTCATTTCAACAATTGTGTTAAAATGGCACATGTAAAGCATTTTAGGTATTTATTTTATTCACGTATTGAAGTAAGCACATCAGAATTATAAAACTGAAATTCATCTCATGTAAAAAGGGAAAAAAAAACCAGGAGGCGTACAGTTATGGGCATATAACAGCTGATACATTTGTTATTTTTCTTCCTTGTTATATTGTTGATCTTTGTCACTTCTCAAAGTTGTTCCTGCGCGCCTGCATCTGCGCTGCTCTCTGAAATCCTGCTTCTGGCTCTTTTCTCTGCCTGTGTGTCTTCTTTTAATTGGCTGGTTATTTACCACAAGTGCTGATCAAGAGTTGCCCTCACTCTTTCAAGTCCAAAAGAAATGGTCAAAAACGGGTCTTGAAAGTTTGAGACATGAAAACCAATCCGCTTCCTTTACTCAAATCTTTGTCTTTACAACCTTTTACTGTTATTGTTCTCCATGCTAACTTCTTGATTGCCATCTCTATGCTGTGCGCTCGGTTGTCAACGCCTGTTTGGAACAGTTTCAACAAAAACTCAACATTATAACCTACATGACACCAGGATTTAATAGAAAGCTCTTATTTTACACCACATTGGTTTTTACCTGGGTGTATCTAATAACATAGTAACTGACTGAACTACAAGAAAAGTTTCAGTAATGGTTTGAGTTCACTGGAATTATCCAACAAATCCTTGACTTCAGTAAAATTTCTACATTTAGACCTTTCTTATGATTAAGATGAGCTTAAAATATGAAAAGTATAGTCTTTGTGTAGTAAAAGGGTTCCTGTCAGTATTTTGCTATTAAATGATGTTTTTGGGATAAATATTCTGCAGTATTGATGTATATGTTATAGTAAACTTTGCATACCTTAACTTGAAGTTTATGTACTGCTGGTTAGTTTAATCTACAGCAATTTATCATATTTTATAAGATTGTCATACATTTGCAATGTCCGTGTCCAATGAGAACCATGTATCTGTAGAAGACTCTCAAAAAATAGAAAAACAACCCTGTTACCAGCTTTGAGACCAGCTTATTCCAGCATATCATCTAAATATCCTACATATTTATGTTGAATTAATGTAGCTAAGGAGGTGTGTGACCTTTCACAACCCATATAAGAAAACTTTGTCCATCAGTTCATCATAAAATCAACACATTTGGAGATTTCAATGGATTACTTCCTGCCATCAAACTCAACATTATCTATGTTTTTTTTCTGAAATTAATATTCTTTTATGCATGAAATATGGGTTTTTGTGAGGTTTGCAAATCATCACTCTGTTTTTTTAGAGGTGGACTCATATATCGGTTGGCCGATACATTGATTTTTTTCAATATCTGCCCTCAGCCTCAATTTTTTTTAGAGCAGACATTTGATCAGTAGTAAAAATGTTATAAGATATTTGATCAGGCACCTGTGTGGGCAGCACTTGAAGTTAAGTAAATGTTAAAAGAGTACTATGTGTACGTGTATTAATAATTTCATTTATATTGCTGCATAAAAATCATAATTATCTGAGTGTTTCAATTGTACTTTAATGGTCAATGTGCTTAAAAAAAAAAAAAAATTGGTCTTAAATATCAGCCTCAAAAATTGGCTTTAGATATCACCCATAGGCTGGCCAAACTTTTTAAAAATCAGTATCGGCCTTAGAAAAACCCATATCTGTCGACCTCTACTGTTTTTTTATATAGATTTCCATACAGCAGCCTAACTTTTTTTGGAATAGTGGTTGAATTTATGCACAGTTGTTGCATTCCATCGCCATTATCTACACAACTAGCTTCACTTTGTACTCGATAATCCGTTAAGTTGACACGGTTGCTCCTATTTAATGTCATAGACTACCCCATGTATATTTGTGCTCAGTCCATTACAGCTCTTTCCTCCATCCTCTCTGTTCACTCTGCCTGTATGGGAGCATTTATGAGTGCTGTGACCACAGAGCACCCTGGGGGCATGTGCGACAGACCCGGAGACATCCTGCAATGGCTCAAAAGGTTACTCGGGCCAGCACTCCATTGCAATTGGTCCCTGTCTGGCTCTGTCACTAGCATTATGACTTCATCACCCCCGAGAAAAGAGGAAGAGAAGGAAAGAAAAACAGTTTGCACTCATCCGTCAATGTCCATCTCAAATTACAGCTCAACCAATCACCAGCGAGGATCAATAGGGAGCGGCTGGGCAGGTTGGAGGGGGTGGTGGCAGGACGGGGAGATGAAGAGAGGAAGGCAGGGTCTGAAGATGCCCGCTGAAAGACAGAAGAATAACTGATCAATACGGAAGGATGGATTTTGTCATTTTAAAAAGGGCTGTCAGAGGTTAGTTCACTCCCACCTGCTCAGAGCTATATTCTCCAACTCAGACAGCGGATGACACATTAGTCCATCACGTTACAATCTCCCCTCGCCGCTGCTTCGTTCATAACTACTACATCTATGTTTGCATATATAACAGCTTTTGAGATGATTGCACTCAATTACTTCCATCGGCTATCAATTTGCATAGATCAGTGGTTCGCTTTTAGAGGTCAGCCTCAACAATGATCTGTCTCCACACAGTTGTAATTGCAAAGCGTTTTCATTATATTGTTTCATCCTACGCCTCCTCCACATTCAAAGTCACAATGTGTGTCAAGCCTGACCCCTGTACTCCTCCATGCATGAGGAGAGGAATATACACTGCCTGTGCCAGTTTGATGAGAGCAGTGTGTGTACACTGGGTGATTAACTCAATAAGAAACAAAGATCTTTATTGGGATGCTCTGGCTGTAATGGTTGTTTGATTGGAAGCCAGTGGCTGTATTGACAGGTGAAGTGGACTGATTAATGACGGCTTAAGCCAGAAAGGATAACAGTCCTTCACATGGCTTATTTAACTCTAAAAGAGTGACTGATGGTTCACTGCAGCAGTGTCTTCTAAATCACTCTACACTGAATCCTCTAAGCACAGTAATGGGTCCATTTATGCACATCGTCCCAAGAAGCATTGATTGGTTGAATTTTAATACAATCCTCTGTTTACTTTTGTTCTCAACATGTGAATCCTACAGCTTACACTTAAAGCTAATTATGTGTAGATAATGAGAATCATGAAAATGTTCGATATTCAATCTTAAGGTCAGAGCAGTTTTTAATTGTAATGGCTTACATAATAAGGGTTATATTTTCCCAAAGGCACCAGTACTGGCAAAGAAACTCAATACTAAAATATGCTTTCAACAAGAAGTAATTACTTTCTGGGTGGTAATTAATAACCTTAATGGTAACCCAGGGTCAAGAACGCATTGATAGTTTTAATTTCTAAGTTAAAAGTTATTTAAAGTGGTACAAAGTAGTACAAATGCCCTTCCACTATATAGCTAACCCTACTGTACCTTATAGCGATCAGCAGCCAAGCTGTCTGTTACTGCCGTGCGTATACTGCCTTATGCTAAGTATTTGACCTAAGGTGCAGAGTTTTAAAGTAAGGCCAGAGTAGTAAAAGGGAAAGTGGTTTTAGTCAAAACAAAGCATGCAGAGGAACTGAATGAATATAGAGTATCAGTATTATGTCTGTCATGAGGGTCAAAGGTGACTTGTTTGGGGCTTGGTTGAAGCTCTGGTTTCAATTCAGTGGATCAGAATAGCTCAAATTGACACCAGGACCCATCTGCCCACTGAATTAATCCTCCACTCTCTTCCATTTGGCCGTTTTTTTGTTTTCTTTATCAGCTCCATCCATTTCTTTATTCATTCAGTTGACTTTTGAAAGGGAAGAGGTGACATGTCCCGGGGCATGTATGTGTTTTTAAAAAACCCAGCGATTTCAAGTGTAACATTTGCAGACTGCGGGGTCACTGGCAGTTATATTTTCCCTCTCCCTCCTCTCTCTCTTTCTCTCTCTCTCCCTGTGAAATCGATCGTTTGTTTGTAAGGAGCTCAAACAGAGCGGCAGAAGCATTCAGAGCTCTGCTGGCAATGTAGCAGACCAGAAATGCTGCTGGGGAAAGAGGCAGGCAAAAGGCAGAAAGCTTCCCCTCTCGCACCGTCAGTGCACATGACCTTGGGGCCAGAGTAAGCTAGCGAGTGAGCGGGCGGAGGAACCGCCCAGCGAGCTCTGCTTCACACAGAGGAATTTGGAAGGCAGAGTGGAGCATGGGTCTTCGAGCCCTAGCCCTCCGCTTAAGTGAGTGTAAATTAACTGAAATAAAACTTTTAAAGGTCAATATAAATTTGATTTGTTCTCTGCATACTAAGCCATAATCACATTAGAACAAAGTTCCCCTGCTCTTTGAAAAGGCTGCTCTGTTATGTTAATCTATTTGGCTGTTAAACATGAAGGCCAAGCAACAGGTGAGGAGCCTTTATGTGTGTGTATGGCCCTGCTAATAGAGAGACCGTAGTGAAACACAGACAGTAGTCGACAGTAGCTGACACTGGCTATCAAACAAACAGCACAGGAAAGATGTCTGCCAAGGAAACGGCCTCTGGTGAGACGCACAGAATGAAGGAAAAGGGAGCGAAGAGAGCGGCGGCAAGAGAAGATGACAGAATGACACACCGGGGACAGAAATGTTTGTTTTTGTGTGAGTCTCTGTGTGTGTGTGTATGTGTGTAGAGTACATGCATACCCTGCTGAGTGTATATTCTCTGTCTCTTTCTCTTGCTCTGTCATAGTCGTCTCAGTGGTGACTGAGGCGCTGGAGCCCCACGGGGGTCAGCCATGTAAGGAACATAAAAGGCCAATTTAATTTAGCACGTCCGCGGCTACAAAGTATTTTAATTCCGACAGCTGTGACTGAGGAGTTAATATTTGACTTGTCAGAAGTGGGGCCGGGGCCAGTGAATCATTGTAATTCTCATTAAGAGGCTCTCCCCCAGCAGCACCCTAATGCAGAATAATGAAAGTCAAGACGGAGTGAGCTTCTAATGCCAGTTGAGGCCTATCTTTTAATATTCCCCTCTTGATGGATTAGGGAAGCGGGAAATTCATCTTGGATCATAGGGCCTAATTTAATAAGGGATCATTCCAGGAGTATTGCATTTTATAATAATGTCATTTAAAGTGTCGTCTTCCATTTTTACTGTCCCATATGTATGCTTATATAATGGTGCCAGAGGGATGTGTTTTTACAGTGCTTGGATCTCTTCTGTGTCCGCACACCCCCTCCAGACCACACTACACTGTCTGTGCGTCTCTCTGTGGTCTGCAGGCTCTCAGCTCAGGTTTTCATTTCACATTTTGTTCATACAGCCAATTGAGTGAGCACTTATGAGAAGTTCAGTTACTCTAGCTTGTTGCTGTTTGCCCAAATTATTTCTAATAGTATTTAGGGAAAATCGCTGTGATATGAGTGTTGGGATTGTAAATATCACCCAAAGGAAATATTATAAAGATACATTACATTTGCTCCATCACAAGCTTCTAAAGCCTCTCTCCGAGAAGCAGCGCTATATTTATCCAGCCCACTCACAAAAGAGAGAAGGCTTTTAGAGAATAAAGTAAACAAATGTGACTAATATGAAGAAGTGTTGACGTTAGCAGCAGCATAGGGCTTATAAATTATACCATGTAAAGCCTAGTATGAGTGAAAAACGCTACTAAAAAAGCTACTGCGAGTGCATTTTTGCTTTATGTACAAGCAAGTTTCAACAGAAAAACAATCACAATATCGTATTTGTCATTTAGAATTTCCAATCTTACACATATAGAATGTATTACAAGCCTTTAACCAGGTTGTGTTGGTTATTATTACCACATTGCAAACAAGATTTTGATGCTTTTATCCACAGTATTGCTTTGGTCTATAAAATCATACCGTTTTCTCCAAGGCCAGCGTACTATATTTCTTGTTATGCTGAAAAAAAAAAAACACCAATGGGTATGGCTTGATAATATATAAACGTCTTTATTTGGTTTATTATCTTCAAATTTTGTGAAAGCAACATTAATCCAAATTCCAAAAGTCATGTCATATCTCATAAAATATCTAGTTGTTCTTGGACAAAATTGCCTGAAATTAATATAAATGTTAAATGACTTGTGATTTTAATAAGCTTGCATGTTTTCACTGTTGTTTCATTGAAAAACAAAATAATAATAAATCTGGTTTTGTTTCTTATTATTTTTTGTACTAGCGATGTCTTGACCATTGCTTGTAGTCTCTTTTGTGACCTCTTGTCATCATTATTCTGAGTATAACAAGACAAATACCCTCATTCACTTCAAAAATCTGGTATATTTTCTACAAAAAACACACACACGCACAGATTTGCCCATCTGTAAGAGCTTTAAAAACTAAAGTTTGGTGTAAACTATATATTGGTTAAGATACTGCTTCCATTGTTTCCCTCATACCATTGTATATTAAAAGAAGGTAGTATTTAATAGTATTTAATCAAAAAGTACAGAACAATAGAATATTATATACAAATTAACTATAAATTAGTAAAGGTTTATAGTCTGATGAGATTGACTGGCACAGGCTTTTCTTTAATCGACTCCTCAGTCCAGACTTGTACTTGCTGTAGGTGGTCCTACCAGAACACTCCTACTGCCCAGTGTGTTACATGTGACCCTTTAAAAGGGTTCCTGTCATCATTAAGATAAGAGGCAGTCTCTCAAACTTGCTTTAGCTCAACAAAGTGCTTCCTCTTTAGCACACTCATGTCTTTGGCACCTCCGTCTACCTCCTCCAACATACTCTTCTTTCTATCTGCTCCACACATACCACTGGCCTCGTCCTTGCTGTAATAATTCTGCCTTGCCTTTTCTGTGATGTGGTTTCAGTTTTCCAATCCGCTGTAGCTTCTTTTGTCTCCGTAACAGAGCTGGTTATCTGTTGCTTGCACATATGTAAGTTCATTTTCAGAGCATATGTCACTTGGTGATGTTACATTGGCTGCACACTGTAATCCATTGTTTCATTGTGTGAACATAATCCAGTGGTAAAATGCATTTTTAGAAGCAGCTATATGGTTTCCAAAGTCTTTCAGTCACTGTTGAAATGCCTTAGTGGTGTTTTAAATTGAAAATACCCACAGGTCGCTCTTTTTGTTTATTTCAGATCAGGAAAGAATGATGTAAGACGTCTGAAAAACATAAGTGTGAGAAACTCAGAGAGACACTGAGAAGTACCAGTGTGACAGGAGGGAGGGAGCGACTAAGGGCCAACTTGTGAGATCTATTTTTACATCCCATTTCAGAATGAGATAGTGTCCTTCTCTCACTCCCCCCCCCTGCACCCCACCCCACCCCCCCGCTGTGGAGGAAACTAATGCAGGCCTATTTAATTAGACGTTGGCAGATTGTTGAGCCAACACTGTAATCCAATAGAACGTCGCACCAGGAGGGTCCTGCCTCCTCCGATGCCTCCTTGGCCCCATAATGCAGCTCAGTCAGCTCTTCGCGTTTTGTCTGCCCTTCTCTCAGCTTGTGACATCAATTTACATTAGCCCGCATTGAAACTAGATGCATTCTTCCCACCAGTGTCTCACCTAAACGCACACACAGCCCACTTAACCCTCAGCTCCCAGTTGAACTTGACATGGTCGCCCACCATTATACATTACCTCTCGTGCTCATCTTATTAGCCTATAATAAGGCGTGTGTGTGTTTGTGTGTGCATCTCATATGTATTTATCTTCCAGCTCAGGCACAGTGACTTACATTCACTTGCCTAAGGAGTAAATTACCATAGCAATACAGCTGTCAATACTGTTGTATCAATGAGGGGACACAAGTGGCAGGATCAATGAAAACATCTGAATAAGATGCCCTGGATGACAGGCACTTTCCTGCTTTAAAATTCTATTACTTTTAAAGCACTTGACCTCTTGCTCCCATATTTCACTGCCCCAAAAAGAAACTTGGTAAAACTTTGTAAATTGCATTTCATAGATAATGCTAAAACAGTGAGTGGGTTTGCATAATGACAAAGTCTCCTATGATAAATGATCTCACTCACACAGAGACAAATTCTGGTTACAATATTTGCTTATGTGGAAATTTAATGAGCTTTGGAGACTGGCATGAAGGCGTTTATGCAACTGTAATGCATTTTATTGTTATTATTTATTTTAAGCTTTAAGATGTCAGAATAGTTGGCATCTGAAATGCGCCCAAAGCATCCAAGAGTCCAGTCTATGAGGTTTTAAACATAAAACATCAATCTTGGATCCAATAAGTGTATTACATTTTGTTTCTTTAGGTGCTCTCTAAAATAAACTTTGCCCGATGAAGCGTATTTAATTCATTTTTCAGTCAGTTCATTTTCCTACAACAAATGTAACATATTGTTAACGTTTACGAATTCCTTAGATCACATTCCGATGCAATCATAATGCATTTCTCACAAAGTTATGATGTGTTTGTATGCAACTTCTGAATGAAAAACTATAACTAACTCACATCCAGCAAATCTATCACAGAGTTGTATGTTTTCTAAGATCAGTAAGATGTATTAATTTTTGCACATACGCAGATTTATGGCTGGACGTGAAAACAACTAACAGCTTTATGACTATAACATTCACGGTACACAGGTGATTAATGCTTAGACTGAAAACCAGGGGCTATTTTCCATCACATCTAAACTTTGCCTTGACCACACACGTCTGTCACCGGTTCAGAGAGCATTTGAATGTGGTTGACAGATATATAAATGGTTATAAATGGTTCCCTGGACAGAATGTTGAAAAAGTGTTTAATCCCAGAATGAATGATCCTGGACCTCCCCGGATTTACCCACATTAAAAAGACACTTGAGCATCCTGATACAAATACTGGGTGATTTGTCGGGTTTTTTGTCATTTCATGACATTTTAAAATGACATTTTGTAAACTTCAGACAGCGTGAATACAATCAATATGAGATGAGTTAGGTCTGTGTTTCCAAAAGCCTTTTTGTAATTTAAGAGTCTGTGTACAAACATCTGATGATTGAAAACAAGTACTCGATTATACTCACACACAGATGATTGGATCTTACCAGCTTGTAAATACAGAAAGGCACGGGCCAAATGGTTAACATTTACTGTGTGCCCCGCTATTCTCTCCCTCATTCTCTCTCAATCTTTCTGTCTTTGCATTTCATTTTGTTCTCACACTTTTTTTCCTGTCTCTCATTCTAACATACTCCCCGAGACCACAATGCATACATAAACCCATACGCACAAAAAATGCGCACACACTCACCCATCAGTGCATCCACAAACGCCAAATGTCACCATTCTTTTTCTTTTTTACTAGAAACAATACAATCCCCTTAGAGTTACCAATGCCCATAGGTCTCAACACATACACCCTTGTTATGTCTTCTTCTCAGGGCAGGGGAGTTATACATTATGTTATCTCCCTAATCTGCAAACCAGCTGCAACTGGAAATGAATTAATAACAAATAAAATGCACCCACTACATAAAAATGTGTAGATTGCCCTGGGGCACCTAAACAGGAAACAGTGAAACAATTAGACTTCTTGTTTTGTTCTGACCTCTGTTTTGTTTTGTTCTACTTAGCTGCTGAATAGAATAAGCTGGAGATAGAGACTGTTGTTTTTCTGTGTCTGTAATCACCACAGTTAAGCCTCCCTGGTCATAGCAGGGGTCAAATCTGTGTGAACACCCACTTTTCATCCTACAGTGAAATTAAATACAGTGTTACTGTCGAGCTGTATGAATGCTGTAATTCTCCGCTGACTGCAACCCACACTGAGTGCTGCGGTTAGCCACCCAGGCCTATATGGTGCACGCATGTGATAAGAGGCAGCGATATGGCGTCCTAATTGCTGGTCTGAGTGCTGTTGGAGGGAGTTTTCAGCAGGTTTCTTTTTCACTTTCGCTCCATTTGATGTCTTTGAAGTTGGTCTTTTATCTGCTGTTGCTCCTGATGGCTGTTGTCTTTGGTGTGGTGCTGTGTGCGCCCTGCTCTTTGAGCACTCCTAACATGTAACAAAGGCAAGCCCTCAGAGAGAAAAGAAGAGAAAGGGAGCTCTCACATTCTTTCTCACATAAATTCATATGCTCGCAAGCACTGAAACTTGCTGTATATACATATAAATCACATTTAGCGACAGTCATTCGCATGCAAAAGGGGAAAAAATGCCTCCGCTGTCAATAAACTCTGCTCCCTCTGATTGTTTAACATGTTCTAATTTGATAAAGGGCCAAGTGCGGGAAATGAGAGAGTAGTGTATTTGTCTCAAGGGTTGTAGTAGGGTAAATATAGAAACACAGACAGCACCAGTTGATATGAAGGATACCATGGTGTGGAGTGCTATTGTGACTCACCAGGCTATGATGATTGGATGACTATGTACGTGTGTAATGTTAGCTCACACACATTTGGACTCATACATGTGCAGTATTAGTTTGTTTGCAAGGCATTTGATAAACACTTCATTATAGCCCACTCTTTACACCTCCGACTCATTGTATAAAAATCAATTACAATAGTGAAAGAGCATGAGTGTGTTTTTAAGTAGGGGCTGAAACTGGGGGAAAGCACAGAGGCAAGCAACAGGGAAAAGACAGTGAGAAGAAGCCTGGCTGGCTCCCGACTGGCTGTGTGGGGATGTGTGTCTTAAGAGTGTGTTGAGAGGAGAGTGAGAGCGTCGGTCGTCTCCATGTCTAATCAGCAGAACACTTGTGTGTCCCCGTCTCATTGTCTCCTGGGCCCCTCAGAGCGGAGGCCCTCCACTCCACCACCACACCTCCGCACATGCTGATAGACGCCCAGCCTTCTGAAAAGGACAGCTAGACTGGTCGAGCAGGAGTCATAAAACTGAGTATGTGGAGAACATTCAATAATATGATGTGTAAAGTGCTAAATGGGGCTTTAATATTGATTACACACTTGAGGTGATGTTCAATCTTATTGGGAATGAAGTATGACTACACTTTTTATAAACTATACAGGAATGTCCTTGTACTGTACTCAATAATGAACATAGCAACACTTATATTTTATAGCATTTTTAATCTCTCATCACTAGGAATATATAACTGAAATCACCATAATTTAATTTTACTGCCCAAATAAGGATTAAATCCAAAGTAAATGTCTTATTTTTTATAAAGATGAATATGGATCAACTACTCTGGCGAACTTGGCCTCACTTGTGTTGAAGGTAAAAACACAACGGGTCACAACAGTGTGCTGCTGTATAATCTTCCTCTACACTCTTCCTCAGTGGGACAGTTGCAGGACAGGCGCGCCCCCGACACCACTCTGCTGCTCCATCTCGGGGCAGTAGTGCGCGTTCCCGGTTTCAGCAGTTTCCCAGTTCCGTCTCCTCCATTACTGGCGAGGCTCAGAATCAATAATTCAATAGTTTTGGCGTCTAAATCCTGCCCCAAACGGCGAGATACATAAATGCTCCAGACTTCAGTGCAGACTCTGTGAGATCAGTATTAATTAATAGCTAAAGACATTGTGTTTTGTGTGGAAATATCGGAAGGGTAATGCGATCTGGATTCCTATAATTATAGGCTCCCGTGTCAGGTGTTTATTAAATGTTCAATAAAAGGCGGTTAAGATGTCAGGAAATGAATCAGGCAAATTTGTAAGTCAAGTGAGGCAGCAGTGAATAAATCTTTCTGCTAAGGCTATGTCTTTTTCTTACTTTATGAGCTGCCTATAGGCTGTATTTTCATGTGTTTTAGCCAAACTTTAGGCCATGACAAACAGCCAACATTGTGTATTTAGTGTTGTGGGCAGGAGGCCAGTTTCATGATGGTACACAACACAAAATGTTCACTGCGATCATAGCCTTTATACCGTTTTTTCCCCCTCTTTTTACAAATAATATTATTGCATTAACTGACATCATATCTATTATTTTCCATATTAAAATACACATTTTACAGTCATTAAAATTTATTTTCGATTACAATTTAAATACGGAAATTTAATTAACATTGCAGTTCTGTTTTACACAATTATTTGCCTTTTAAAATTACCCATGGGTTAAAACGAATTAAATCGCAAAGGAACATTGATCTGCTCTGAATAAAACGTACTAAAACTTTTTCTTGACGCTGTTGAAAAGGTCCATGTTTTTATCTGCCTGTTTCTGAGGCTTGTACTGGAAATTACCAGTCATCTCCAAACGCTCCATAACCAAACTATGAATAATGCATTGGTTTGGCATTGCAGCAGCAACAGACACCCATGTTCCTGCCTAAACGGGCCTGTCACAATGTGACGTTATCAAAAGACCTACATCTACACCATAAATTATTAACAATCGAATGCTCTCAAAGCTATAATAATAATAATAATAATAATAATAATAATAATAATAATAATTTTGTCGAAACCAATTAATGCAAAAATAATGTCAAGTCATTAAAGAAACTTCAGTTAATTTATTACAGGAAAGAAAAAAACATTTTTTGTTTTTAGGCGGATTCACGTTTCACATAAGTGATGGAAAAAAAGTAAAAGAATTTCATGAATATTCTTTAGAAACCCGTGCCTCAAGTTCACTTTCACTGTTATAAAAACATCAAATTACAGAAAGCACATGATTTTTAATACACAGAAATAAAGGAAAATACAAAAATGAACAAAGTCCCCACAAGGCATTCATAAAGCCACTAAATAATAAAAATAATGCATGTTTCTCGTGTATAAACATATTTTACACGTGCCCGTACCGGTTCGCATACAGTCCTCGCCCCAGTTACTGTCTGTCGGTGTTCAGTGGAGATGGCATGTGACATAATGTTGTCCTTTAGGTGGGACCGCCTTGCAAATATGGACACTAGGGGTTATCCTGACATAAAAAGTTCAGCATAGCCTGCACATATATTATAATCTCACATTTCTGGTATGTTCATTTCACCTTTACCAGAGGAGGTCCAAACAAGGCCAAACATTCAAGTGAGAGTTGAAAAGGGGAGGAAAGATGGAGGAAGCAGGAGGAAGAGGGGGGTGGGCATCCATGGAAACAAACTCATCATGCAAAACACCGCATCTTCAAATTTGAACAAGAGGGACAAACACTTCTAATGTTCCCTGTTTTGCCAAAGAATCCCCGCTCTGTCCTTTTACAGAGAAAGTGTTTTGAAATATACCGAGGCCAGCCTCTATGTAGATTCAGAATGAAACAATAACACTAATAATATTATATTAAAACAAAACAAAACAAAAAACTATTGCAGAATGGTTCGCCTTGTTTGACAAAGAATCGACCGTCCCAGCTGCATCTTTCTCCTCCTCAGGGTGTCCCGTGGCCCTCCTCGGCTCCGGGGCCTCAGAGGAGGGACCAGCGTAGCCTTTTGCTGCTCGTCCCATATGCGCCACGGGTCTGGAGTCCAAAAACCACGTCTGTGTAGGCTATCACGTCACAGTCTTTTTTCTTTTCAGTCTTTTCTTTATCTCATAAATAGCCTATATTTTTTATAGTTATACTCGTCGTCCTTCATTATAAAAGAAAACATAAATATCGTCCTTGGATAGTATTTTTTCTCAGTGTGTCCTCGGGTTGGGAGCCTTTATGTTCAGTGTCTCTCAGTGGCGATGACGTGCCACGCAGTTTACGCACGTCCCGTGTCCTCGCGCCTTCCTGGCGTCACAGTCCCAGTGCGGCTGTGTGCTTTTTGGCCTTCAGTCTCAGGTCGGCGATGCTGGAGTTCTTGCTGGTGTTCTTGGCAGCTGCGGCTGCGGCTACAACGGAGGCAGCGGAGGCCGACTCGGCCGCGAGCGTGGCCAGGGGCAGGCCGAAGGGCGGCGCGGGGAACATCATGTAGGGCGCGTGCGCTGCCAGGTGAGAGTGCAGGTGGTGCTGCGCGTGGGCCACGGCGCTGTCCAGCTGCAGTTGAGCCTGCACCTGAAAGGAGAAGGGCGGCACGTTGCAATGACTATCCTACAGGACGGGACGCACGGATGGGGGAGAGAAGGGGGAGAACACGCGTTAACTTTGCAGTGGGTTGTTTGAAGGGTCATTTCACCTGTGGCCTACATGAAGTTAGATCTGCAACTGCATAGACCTGCTCACATTAGAATGAGGGGGCTCATCTGTCAGGGCTGAATCCTACTGTTATTATTCTGTGTTGTGTGCTTCTACTTGTGGCCACTGCTGCTCTGTGCCTCAGAGGTCAAGTTTTATTTGGACCTCAGTTGCTTGATATTAAATCTCACTTCAATCCTTCGTGGCCTTTGTGGATCTCAAAACATTGCAAACAGTATCCAAAGGCAGATGAGCTATTAAATTAAAGCTGGTTGTTGTCCAGACTCTCACCTCCATCCACATCCAACATATAGAAATAGCATTAATAATAAGATGCTTGTGTTGGAGGAAAGCTTTAACTCCACATTACCAGACATATTGAAATATTTGGTTTTTGAAGTTTTCAAAGCTGCATAAATGATCCACAAAACAAAAGAGGGAGGATTTTTTTTTTTTTTTTTTGCAGCGGCTACACTGTGAATAGAAGTGTCACTGTGGCAATAATAAGAGTTTAGTTACCCCCTACATTGGAACAGGAGTCTCTGCATAGCACTTGGGCAGAGACTGTGCCAAGACAGCAGTCTGGGGATTGGTCTGGTTTTAAGACTAGACGCTTCAAAGTAACTTGCCTGTTGGAATGGCATCCGTAAAGCCCCCACGTTGACATATGGCGCTACACGACAAGCTTCAAACTGATTCGCTGCTCCAATCAGGACTCCTGGAAAGAAAAAAATAAAATAAATAAATGAATGGAGAAGGAGAAAAAAAAAAGATGATAGCCTAATTGTGAGGACAGTATTGAAACCTCAAAGAGTAAATTGCAGGGCTCAGTAACGAGCAGTAAGCTGATTGTCAGAGTAAACTGTAATAAGGTTCAAGATAAACACTCACTGAAGAAATCACAGTGTTTCTTTCTCTTTTTTTTTTTTTGATGGCATAGCCTAATTAAGTGGAAATTAAACCATGACTCAAAACAGTAACAGCGCCTATAAAGATGAAGGCTGCTGCAAATTTGTGTGTGTGTGTGTTTGCCTCGGAATAGAAAATAATAGAGCAAAATAGAATAAGTATACAAGTGCCAGTGCGTGATAAAAGCGTACCTTTATGTAACTGGTTTTCCTGTTTTCTGCATTTGGCTCTTCTGTTCTGGAACCAAACCTGCAGGGACAGAAATTAATTAGAGACCTACTGATTGGCAGCTGCTTGTGAGGCCATGTGTAATTCCTCTCAAAGTGACAACAACCGCAGAAAAACAATATCCCCGAGGAGCTCTGAAATATTAATGACACTGCTTAACCCCAGATTTTAATTATTACATTTAGTCTACAACAAGAGAGACAGAAAAAGAAAAAAACAAAAAAAAAAAAAGAGGTGGGGGTTGGGGGGTTGGAGAGGGAAGGTAAAAGCAGTAGAACTACAAAAAGGTGACATTAGATTCTTATTAGGAGAATAGAAACCCCCTTGTTGAAAATGCGCAGGACTATTGGACTATAATAAATAACCTTGTCAGCGTTGGTTTCATCTTTCTATAGATTGGTGTCCCCGAAGAGTTGAATGGACTCTCAGATATCGAATAGCAGCAAAGCTATTACGGTTTTTGGACATCAGAGCAAGGGGATCTGAGAGCATCTCCCTCTTTCTCTTCCCCCATCTCTCTCTCTCATTAAATGACCGCTGAAATTAATTACCCTTATCTGCTGAAAATCCATGTCAGTGAAACGCTTAAATGCCTTGCAGTTGTGTCTAATCACCGCCATAACACGTACTTGCACAAAACCCCGCTTCAAAGACATTGCTCACTCCTCTTTTTCCTTCTGTTAAAATCGACAAGCGTCAATTTCAGAGAAACGCCTTGGAACACAGATTAAACGATTTATTACTATGATAATCTGCTTTGAATCTCACAGACAAAGCTCGGGCTAAATTAGCCCACAATACAACATGTCAATCTGCAATCTCCCTTACATTAGTCCCATTTACACAGTGAAAGCACGATTGAAATATCATATTGATTTGGCTGTCAGCGAGCTTCATTTATTGACCACAGTATATGTCAAGCGGAAGTCCTTTTGTGTATGCTTCAGATATAATTTATTGCCATGATAAACAAAAAAAAAGCAAATATTCATGTGCTAGTGGCTCAGATAGAATTAAAATAAATAATAAAATAAATAATAATAATAATAATAAATGTGTGGTCTTTGCACGCAACTGGTAAAACTTTAAAAGATATCATGCTCTAATAGAGAAAAAGAGCTTTTTTTGATTTGGCTTGAAAATAATACATAATTTATGCAAATCCCCGAGCCGTGCCCCTTGTTCGGGACACAATGCGCCTTATTGGTGAGATTCCAGTCCAGGCCGGGAGAGCCCTGTCTTTCTCTTGGACCGGCTTTAACTTTTTTTTTTTTTTTTTTTTTTTTTTTGGAGGGGTAGGAGGGCTGGGGGAAGTGGGTAAAGGTTGAGTTTAGGATGGGGAACCACTGGGCCCGTTATGATTTCTTTTTCAGTTTTTTTCCCCCCCTTCACCCCCCTGTAGAACTACCGCCATATTCGATATAGAGCCAAATCCTTGGGCCTCCCTTGAGCTCCAGTGCGTACAAGAGTCTAGAATAAGACACTATAGGTTTTTGGATTCGTCAGAGACAAACAACTATGTCTTCATTGTCCCATGGTGTCGTTACACAAGACGCTGAGGC
>JAPTYQ010000006.1:23336153-23364195 GCA_029814465.1 Ostorhinchus cyanosoma | reverse complement strand
CTGATCTAATTGCTGTGATTTCCTACCATTCGAGCATCCAAAGAAAGTAGCAGGCTATGTATTTATGATGCAAAATTGTGCTGCATTCGTTTTTTATTCATGTAATAAAACGGATCTAACGTTGCTTTTTTAAAAAAAAAATATTTTCACGCTGTAATTCGAACATCCTGCAAAGAAAGTGGTCCATTTGTGATTGAGATTCTAACTCTGCTTTGTGCATGTGATTTTCAACTAATATCTACATGATCCTAGTGTGTGCACGTCCCCTTTCCAGACATCCGCGAACACAGTAAACGCAGCTTCTTACCGTCAATGAGTTTAGGACTCCCGGCGTCTCTGATCCTTTCCGGGCTGAGCATGTCCGTTTCCCTTCCCGGCGAGAGCGCAACGTTCCGGGTGACGACCGCCGCCTCTTCTCGGCTCCCAGGCTCCGCAGTTAAAGCTTCCCTGCTCCCCGCTCGTGCAGAGCCGGTCTCCAACACCTCCCTGTAGGTTATCACTTCCTTCTTTTCCTTCACTTTCTGATCGAAAGACTTAGACACGAAAGCGGTGAGCTCTTCCATCACCGTATTCTCCCCTCATATATAATAATAGTAAAAAAAAAAAAAAAAAAGAGAAAAAAAGAAAAAAAAAAGAAAAAATCACACACACTCCTCACACACTCTCACCACCACACACTCACACACTCCCTCTCTCTCTCTCTCACACACACTGATCCACGACAGCTTAAGACATCAATGGTGTGGCTCGTTTTAAAGTCGACCCCTTGAAAATGATACGAGGTGATGCTGCCAACTCTGGGAAAAGGTAAAAAACATGTAAAGATATATCTTCTCAGCCAATTCCTCCTCCTTTGGTAGCGGAGTTGGGAACCTGCTGGTGATCCTCTATTGAAGTCACAGTATTTATACTTTGCGGCGCCTTGCCCCCTTGATCCGTGCAAATTACCTCCCCTCAGGATGCCGGGATGAGCCCCCCTTCCCCTTCACTGATACGAGGGAGAGAGAGAGAGAGAGAGAGAGGGAGTAAAAAAAAGAGCATTAAGCAGCAACGTCGCTATTGGCCATTAATCCAAGATTGACAAGAAGGACTAATTAATTTAATTAAGCGCTCATTCGCTGCTATTGTCCTGAGTTAGTTTTTTAGACACCCGGGAGATGGTCATGGATCTCGCTCTCTCTCTCTCTCTCTCTCTCTCTCTCTCTCTCTCTCTCTCTCTCTCTCTCTCTCTCTCTCTCTGCAGGGGTGTGGCTTAAAAAATCTGTAAATGACAAGAGAGGGAAGCACATGGTCGAGGACTCCTCTTCCTCAGTATATATCTCTGTGATCTGGGGGTTGAAAATAAGACACAACGATGACACGGGGAAAAAGAGGTGGAAAAAAAAGAAAAACAAAACAACAACAACAGAAGAAGAAGAAGTAGCCTAGAAGAAGACCAGCTGGGATGCCAAGCCAAGAGGAGCCGCGACATATTTTGCAAGGAGCTTTTTAGAGGAAAGGAGAAAAAAAAACAACCCAAAAAACAACAGCTCCAGTTGAACATATTTGGCTTCTGTCCCAGTTGCTTAGCCCACAGTTGCTTTGCTTTAGGCCTGGTAAATTAATCTAGCTGTTAAGTTTGCGGTGATTCTTGATTTGAAACGGAATATCCTAAAGAAAACAAATCGATTAAAATTGTTAAAGCGTCACAATGACTCACAAATTATCATTATTATTATTGTTATTATTATTATTATTATTATTATTATTATTATTATTATAATAAATCGTGCGGAATTAAATGTTAATTCATGAATAACGTAAAAAAAAGAAAAAAAAAAAACTTAAGGGACCCCATGAGACAAATTAGTAGGTTTATGTTTCTAATCATCCATTACCTATGTATTTTAAATTGTCATCATTAGTGAAGCTATATGGGGTAATATTAATTCTCAGTGGACTTTTTAAGCTATTAGGATGTTAAATAGCAGCTAAACGTTTAATTATAGTGCCTCTTGCGATGCGTTGCCATTGGGCTCACTAATTAACGTTTTCAACTGGCTTTTTCCTCCTGAAATGATGCCTCTATTTGCAAAAAAGAGAAAAAAAAAGGAAGATTAAATAAATAAATAAACAATGGTGCACTTGCGGTGAACGTAAGTGAATGCCGCAGAGAGGAGAGAGAGAAAAAATAGGAGGGAGCAATTAAATGAGAAGAGAAGGGAACATATAGCCAGACAAGGAATAGGATACAGCAGGATTTTGAAAACGTCGGGATGAATTTGATGCAAAATTAAGCGTGTTTATTGATAATCTATATAAAGCCCTGGCTGCACATAAGGGCTCTAACAATTCCCCTAATTAAATATTAACGATGTTTCAGCTTGAACCTTAGGCATTAATTACTATTAGCCTATTTCTGCAGCATCTGAAGCCAGGATGAATTGCTAATCGCTGTGATAAGCAACCTCTTGTTTGTTATTTGCAAGGAAATCCTCATTAACTGCAAACTGTTGTTTCTTATCAGCCGAGCTCTATATTGATTCCTCACCCATTCACCCACTGTCAATAAAAAAAACAGAAAAAAAGCGGTAATTCCACCTACAGACTTATGTGTTTATGCATTTTATAGTAATAATAATAATACTAATAATTACCCGTTTACTGTATCATTTGAATGCTCTCCCTTGCCCTCCGCAGTTCTCTATGTGTGTTTGTGTAAAATCTTATTATGTGAAAAGATGACCTTATGCAAATCACTACTGACAGACCTACAACTCACGCATGCATTTGCTCATTTTATCAGAGGTGGTGCTCGTGTGGGCACATTGGATCAAAACTAGAGGAGCCTGGAGTGGTGATATGCATGGGTAAACATTTTATTAATTATTATTTTTTGGATGTTTTCAATTCTCTACTGAAATAGGGAGTACAACAAAACAGTAAAAAAAAAAAAGATAAGTGAGCAGCTTGTTACATCTCTATTAACTGACCTGATTGCTTTTGGATCTATTATAAAGTGTAGGTCATTGTCAAAAAAGTGCCTTAGTGGAATAAGCAGGAGATGAAACAATATCTTCGTTTTCTTCGCTTTGGATAGACTATGTTTCTCATACAAAAACACAAGCATAACGTTTCAGTTTGTAGGTTCAATGAATTCAGCTCTAATTAAACTCCTTATAAGGTTAATTTTGGTGTTACAAGCCGTATTCAATTGAGTTTACTACAATTAAACTGCTTCAAAATATATTAAACAGTGACAAAAAAGCCAAATCTGTTATGGGTTAAAATAGTTATTCCAACAAAATAAAGTAAGCGTCCACTACCAGACTCTGAATCGATTGCTCTGTGTTTGATTCTGCTGCTTGGACTCGATCGATGTTTTCCGGTTTGACTAGTATGGTCTTCTATGCAGTGCATGGCTCAGTTGTGGATTTCGGCAGCGATTTAAAGGTGAGGAGCGGGATTTTAGTTTTAAGCAAATTTAAGGTCTTTGAATCGCTTTTTTCATTCCCTGTAGCATTCATTATCTGAAGCATTAGACGTTGCTTTTGCAGAGGAGCTGGAGAGAGTAATCCGAATGAAAAACAACCCATACACGTTAGTTGAATTAGCAGTACTGCTAGCATGCTAGCTAGCCCCAGAAAACATACATCAATGTATTGTCATTTTTATTTTTGTGTTTTCTATTTATAGGGTATAGGACACTAGTGTTATTTTATGATTAATCTACCTAACTGTTATCTCCAACCATGCTAAGAAACATGCTACATTAGTAAGTTATAATACTGTAACAGACATCACTCTCAGAAATGGTAATATATCATTTTAATATAACACTTATGATTCCAAATGACTCATGAGTTAAATATAATGCTTTGTTGATGTTAATGTGGAGTTGTATACATCCACTATGTTACTGAAAATCGTCACATTTGGGACATTTGACTAACCTATCTGTGAATGTTTATGTTCCCCCAGCTGATAGTCAACCAACATGGGTCGGCGTTCCTCTGACAGTGAGGATGACAGTCGGAGCAGGAGGAAAAGAAAACAGCGTCGTCGTTCCTCCTCATCCTCCTCCTCTTCGTCTTCATCCTCTGGCAGCAGGGTTACCAGCAGCCGAAGCCGGAGGTCCAGTCGCCGTAGTCGCTCTCGCTCCAGAGACAGAGACAGAAGGTGAGTCATTCTGTGTCCTGGCAATGATCAGGACGTCTGAGTGTGTTACCCCTGTGGAAGGCCTTTTGCTTCACTCCCATGGGCACTGTCTTGATGCTGCGTTATGACCTTTTTTATACTTTATTATTATTATTATTTATTTTAGTGTAAGTTACAAAACAAATAGAGAAAGGGTCACTGGTACATTCAGACATGTACAGTGTGTTTACTTTCCACAGATTGAATTAAAAAGTCAATTTTTCCCCAGTGTTTTACACCCTTGTGTCTTTGTCACCTTCTTATTGAGGTTAGAAATTAAGAATGGTATTTTATATCATGGCAGGTTTAGATGTTATCAGAATTATTTTCTCTGAAGCCCCATCGCTGATTTACATTCTGGATGCTTTTGGTGTCTTTGTTCTGAAGTTTATTGCCAAAGTGACTAAAAACAGGAGTTGCTTATTGTACATAAATGCATTTGGCTTGCTTAACATATTTTAAGGCTGAAATATAATGCTGTTATGTGTATTGTTTACATGATCTATGAGCTTAAGTAAGTGTTAATGTTATTTTGCCAGTGAGTAGTTTGATGTATTTTGAAGATTGTGTGGAATGGACATATCAGCTAAATCCTTCCTATCATTAGCCTCATAACATAATTGCCTAAGTCATATTTTTGGCCAGATTGTGATATCTGTGTAACTTAACTCTCCTAACAATGCTGATTGATTTTGCACCATTGCCTATAACCTGAAAAAATATGACTTTGGCAATTATGCTATGAGGATAAAAATATGTTTTTCTTGACTGCATCAGTTTTTGACAATGTAAGCTTAAACTGCATTACATTAATAGAATAATATTGATTTACTTGCTGTAAAACACACAAACAAGAAAAATACACAATTCTATTTATGCCCAGTGCCACTGACATCTGACATGTTACATAAACATAGTGGTGAAACTTTGATGAGTGGAGAAAGTTCTTTGTGTTCCCTGTGTGTGTTGATGAACAAATACGAATAGCAAATATTAATGTTGGGTTACTGAACTCTAGATGAATAAAATGCTAATGCTGATCATCTTAGCTACTCTGAAAATAGACTCTGACAATAGCAGGTATTTCACCTTTTACTTATGTGGCTACAGGTCATTATAGTGGTCAAACAACTACACTGTGGAGGTTTCTCATGGGCTCCGTTTTAGATCAGACTTGTGTAATGTAGGCATTTAAAGTAACATGTTCATGTAAGTTCTTGCAGTTTCATCATACATATGAGTTTTGGTTTCCAGGTCTTACAAAACTTTACATGTAGCATATTATATGTAACAGGTTCAGAGGTAGTAGAAGGCAGAGTTATAGTAATCAGCCATCTTCACAAGTGACGAGTGGCTGAACCTGGCCTCTCCATCTACCCTCCATCCATTCATCCATCCACAGCTGCCAATGACTCTGTAGCTCTTCAGACAAGGCTAGTTGATGGTAATTATTTATGAGCTTTGGTCAAGGTCCATTATTGCTGATGGGAAGTCATTGCCTGTCTGCACAGGGTGGGGCTGGGTGGGCAGTGTAAACTCTGGGTCCCTGATCTATTAGCCATACATTTTGATCAATTAACTAAGACCTTGTGGACGTGTCAAGTGAATTCCTTAAATAGGATTATGTGAAAGAGCACACACTTTCTCTTACATTTTCAGACCTTACACATAAGAAAAACAGAAGATTGCTATTACTTTCAGCCATTGAAATCAGTATCATATAATGTCCTTGTATGTAATGATCAGTAATTGGAGTTGTGGAATACACAGTAAATTTGGAGGTGTTTTGGTAGAAGGGTTCCTCATTGCACACAAATCAGCACAGCAAATCCTTCTTGCATTTTACATTTCACTCTGTGAAAATGTGTGAGCTTGTGGCACTTTGCATAAAACCCCAGTTCACAACTGTGTGTTTTTTCTGCATAGTGTGTGAAGAGCTTGTACCAGGGCTGTGGAAGTTATTTCATAAGGCCCGCTCTTGGGATCCAGCCTTTAGAATACTAATAGATCTTTTCTGCGATGCTCTAAGTGGTACAAATCTGGTTTGATAGTTCAGCCTCTGTGTTATTTGTATTGCTTTCCTTTTTTCTCTCCTCCTCTATCTCACAGTGCTCCCATAGGACTGAGTATGTGTTTTTTGTGTGTGTGCTAAAAAGATTTGGGTATTTTTGGCTTTGGTGAAACAAAAGAAGAGATTTTAAATAATGAATATTGCTCAAACTGTTTGCGCAGAAGAAGGAGGGGTGCCTGGCTCCTGCATTTACATTCACCCCCGTAGATGCCTCCTGCTACATGATATCAATAGGAACACGGTGTGCGTGGTGTTTGGAAAATAGATGCTACACACACTGCTGTATCCACATTAAAGAGCAGCAGAGTACCAAAGGGCCCCTGTGGAGGAACTGTAGGGCAGTCTGTGTGGCTCTGCTTCTCTGGGCCATACGCAAGTCTGTTCACTAATGCAAAGTAGCCGTCAGCATCGCATGTAGTAGGTGACGCTGCATCAGAAAATTGGGCATATTTACTCTTGAAAGCAAGAGCAAAGCAAATTAGGAATATAGCTTGGCTTTACAGAAAATAGTGCCTATAAGGGCAAAGCAGGACAATGACAGTGATGAGAAGAGGGAGCGAAAGTGGCAAGAGTTGAATTACAGTTGTAAAGTTTTGATTTATTATTAGTAAACTAAGAGTAGCTGTACAATGAGCCAGAATAATATGGTAAAATTTGATGACCCAGATTGTTTTGCGTAATGTTCTGATCTGTTCTGAACACATATTTATTTTCAGTGTTATTGGAAACCACAGTGGGTATTCAGAACAAATGTGCAGTTGTATCTATTTTTGATTTGCCATTATAGTACATTATGTCCATACCCACAGGCGGCGAAGACGTTCCAGCAGCAGTTCATCTCACAGTTCGTCTCGCAGAAGGAGGAGTCGCAGTGCAGAGAGGGATAAAGGGAGGAGCCATCGTTCACACAGGTCGCGCAGTCGAGAGAGGAGGTAACATCGTCACACAGCTCAGTACGAGGTTGTTTAAATTCAGAGAGACTAAAAGTTTCAAAGTGTAAAGCTTGTGTTTATTTCTTTAAAACAGATACTGTGAAGAAGTTATTAACAAATCAACCTTTACTGTGTCTTGTTTCCACCACAGAACTTTAATGAAGTTTTACCCTTTAAGGAGAGTTTTACATGTAAATATAGTTTTTAAGGGTTTCTACCTCTTATAAATAATAATGCTTAATAGTAAAAAAAAAGCACCGTGTGACATAATGTCAGTGTAAACAAATCAGAATAGATATACACATGCATTAAGATATAAATATATTTAATATAAACTGAAGATGAAGTTTATAATACATTAAGAGGACTGATGAACGATGCCTACATCATTTAGGAGTGACAAGAAATTTGACATGTTTTGGGCTGTGGAATGTCACTGTAGATTTTTCTTTTAAAGACGCAATAAGGGTTTTGGAAGTTTACTGCTGTGTAAGCAAACACGTTGTTTAATATTTATGTCTCATGTCATCAGATTGAACCACATGGAAAACTGTGTGTTAGGTCTGGATTACCATTTCGCGTGTGCATGTACTCATGTCTCGCATCGGCCCTGACTGGTTGGCGCCTCAGTGTGTGAGTATTAATGAAATGGAAACCTACAGAGACAGCAGGTCGTAAGCAACACCGGCCCCAGCCTTCCCAAATCTCTCCTGGCTTCAGCTCCTCTTTCACTCATTAATGCAATTAAAACATCATTACCCATGCATACTCTGTTGAATTATGATTATTATTATTGGTGTAGCTCACTCTTTATGTTATTTTGTAATGGACTAACTTATTCATGCAGGACTAATGTACACACCTGCAGCACACTTTTTACACAAACACACGTAGGAGCGCACACACACCACAGTCAGCTGTGTATCTCTTTCAGAAACATAAAGGGAGAGTCTCTGTGTGTGGTGGCCCATGTCATTAGCATAGCTAATCTGGTGCTAATGAACCAGTAAACTGTGCTGTTTTTAAATCCCTCGCACACACACTTACATAAAACATGCACAGACACACAACTGAAGAAAAGGTTGTTATAATATATGCGTGAGCGAGGCCCTTTGTTTACTTGTGTATGGCTGCAGGGGAGAGCAGAGATCATTTTAATCACAAAGGAAAAAGTGTTTTAATATCTTCATTACAGAGGTTTCAGGATGAAGGGATGAACAAACAGAGACATTTTGACATAAGAGTGGTGGATGGTGCCACCAAGGACATTTCTTTTTAACTCTCTAACCTCACGATCGTGTTGTAATCTTTATCTAACTGTAGGTTTGGAACAGTCAACAGTTTTCACTAATACACTCTGTGCTGAAAGCGTGTATTGAGAAATCAACCGCGTAGTTTTTGCATATTTTCTCCCATCTCTCAGTCATTCCCAGCAGCAACAGTGATTAAAACATCAGTCGAAAATGGCATTACTAGTGTGGTGTGAGATGAAAGGTGGAGGGGATTTGGGAGATTTAGAACTACAGTCGATGACATTGGTGTTTACAAACGCTGCACTGTGATTAGGAGGGTTGCGTTGTGTAATCGGCTTAGCAGCGAGCGAGGAGCAGGTGGGTTGGGCTGGTGTTTGGTACGGCAGCTAAGGTTTTGTGTGGGTGTGTGGTGGGATGTTACGAGGTGGAGGCAGTGATGGAGGTGGGGATGTGCAAAAATGATGGCATTGATGATAAATTTATGCAGTTATGTGGTGGCAGCTGCAATTTGTGTCGGCAAAACTTTGTTGTTGGTGGTCACATGGATTTTGCTGTTTCAGTATCAGAACAATCCAATGGAAATTGCCTTACGCGTCGGATAAATGGGACTAATTGAGACACATATGAATGATTTTGAGATTCTGAAGTTGGCTGTAGTATTTAAATCACAGCTCTTGCAGGACCGGTTGCCAGTGCGCATTATAATCTCCAACTGTACAGCTATATTGTGGACAGTGCGCATTCCAAATCCACTGGGGTTGTGGAATGAAAGCAGGACGGTGTGTGCAGTTCACAGGTGCCCTCACCGCTATTAGTCAGTGGTGTGTGTCTGAATGAGGCTGCCTGAGCTGGCTGAGAGGCAGGCTGATGGATCAGAGGAGGATTGAGTGGACAGGACCTTATGATTGATAAGGGGATAGGATATGAGGTGCTGCCTGCCACCACCACCACCCCGATCACACCAACCCAACCCCACCTCTGGAATATGAAAGAAGGTAGAGAGAGAGAGACAGAGTGCTCTGACCACACAGAGGAAAGAGAGAGGGGACAAGAAGTTCGAAGTGAATGGAAAAGTATGGAGACAATAGGACGAGTTGGAGAAGGTGAGGAATGGAACGGATCCTAAAGCCGGAAAATGAAGAGGAAAGTCAAAAGCGAGCATGGGTGGAGAGAACAGATAGGCCCGAGAGAGGGATATTATTCAGAAGAAATGAGAATAATAACGTCTGCATCAGAATATTGCACGGGGGAAGATTAGGACCATAGTGGGGCTGCCGTGGGTTGAAGGGAGGGAATATTATTACCTTCTTTTCCATCTCTCATGTATAAATAAAAAATAAAGAGATACATGAAATAAGAATAATGCTCTATCATGTGTTTACCATTTATCGTTGCTTCCTCCCTCTCTACTCTCTTTCTCCTCTTTTTCCTGCCCTCAATCAGAGAAGGGCCAGGTTCCCCAGAGGCAGTCAATCTTGCCCTGAAATGTAAAACAGACAAGAGGAGCAGATTACCTATTTGCCATTAATGTTTATTCTCTTTGATGTGAGCAGGCATATCAGGCTGTGAGTGTGTGTGTGTATGTGTGCGATTGGCAGTGTGCGTGCTGGCAAGCGAACATGTGTGAGGCTTTTTGAGCGTATGCATGCGTGCGCAGAGTTGTGCGAATGCGTGTTCGCGGGGGGGTGTCACGGCCTGGTCCACTGGGGCAGAGCTCAGCGGCAGTAGCGTACAGTGATCTGATGTGTACCCAGTTCAACAAGGACGACACGGCCTCTCATCACAGTCGGATCACAGGCACGTCTTTAGGTGAGCTCGGTGTGCGGCGTTTTGCTGGCTTTTATGGGAGGCCTCAGCAGGGGTTAAGTGTGTGTGGCTCAGTCAGTCATTCTGTCAGACTTACATTCACGTAACAGGTAGCTTTAGAGGCAGTGCAGATGTAGCGAAGATACGTGTGACAAATCCGCCACTTGACCCATCAAAGAAAACCTGGGTATTTGACTCAATAGTGTACGTTCACACCCATATTAATGCATTCACATATTCTGAACATATTCTACAGGGCATACACAAACACATTTTCCTTATTAATATTTCAGCAGTGTGTTGAGTTAGCAGAGCAGAGTGCTAGCGTCAGGGTTTAGCCCTGCTAACATCGGAGCGGCTTCCTCACCGGGCTGCTGTCATGAGTCTAAAGAGACTGAGACCTTTAATTATCTGCCTTTCCCCCAGAGGAGACAGATAGCTAAACACACCACCCAGCATGGGAGGACGGCCCACCCCACAAAGGATGGGCTATGGATGAAGATCAGGGTTTTCCCTAAGTTTGTGGAGAGCCGAGGTGCTGTGATGGCATTTATTATAATTACGTATTTTTGCAAAAATATTTAACTAGTATTGACATTCAGAAAATACCCCAAAGAAACCCCCAAGTGACCCCCACTTTATGAAAGATTATTTACAGAACAAAACACTGTCTTTCAGGGCTGATGCGGTATCTGTTCTCTATTGTGTCATAGAGAAAACTCAGCATAGATTTTTTGTTTCTTGACTTTCTTTTTTTGATTAAGGTCTTTTTTTATTTGCAAATGTATAACAAGAAACATACAACTTGAACATGAAACTGTTGTATCCAGTTCCTATCCAAATGCCCTTCCACCCACTCCACCCACCCAAAGTACTGGACCTTTGTTAAGTTAATATACAGCCAGACATAATATACTTCCATACAAAAATATATAAATCCCCTTCAAATATATTTACAAGCACACACACACACACACACACACACACACACACACACACACACACTTGCATATTTGTAAGTTCACGTTTCTTGACTTTCTGTAGGCACCTGTGTTTTATTATGTTTTATGATGTCCCTGAAGGTGCACAGTCCAACACCTAAAAATATGGTTTGTGTCAAAGACATCATTTGCTGTATCCTATTAACCTCTCTGAACTTTCTGAAAACACCTGTAGCTCTACATACAGTGTCTCAATTTGCATTTGACTACTGTACTGTAAGTGAAAATGGCATTTCTGTGTTGGCACTTTTTAAGGGTTAAGTATTGAGCTGCAGGGGTTTTTGGCTCAGCCCTTCCTCTCTTCTGGTTGCCACCAAAAAAGGTAATAGGGTTGAAGGTTAACTCACTTTACTATCTCTGCACTGAAGTTGTCACTGCATTTTTACTCATCCTAATACACCCAAGACACCCACACACACACTGTATCTATCATTAGCATTAGTACGCAGGATAAATGAGCTGCCATTAGGATGATAATGCACATATGATGAAATAATAACATGAACAAGAACCTTGGGAAACATCTTAGGGAGTTTCTCCTGTCATCTTCTGAAAGGTCAAAGGTCAGGTTTGTCTAAAGATCAGTGCCTAGAGCCACTTTTAGTACCTTTGTCAAGGGTAGTGTTTTTAGCAGTTGTAAAGACAAGCTTTTTTGGTTATAAGACAGTTCTCCAACCATGAGGCTTATTTGTCTGCAAAACTCTGGCTAACTGGATTGGTCTAGGTTCATAACAGGAGATCTGCTCTCTAAAGGAAGGACTCCAGGCATGTGTGTGCAGGGGTGAGCGATGGCCTGGTATTTATTTCACACAGCAATTTTCCCCTGTATGAAATGAGGTGTCGTACATCTGCTAGATAGCTTTTCATAGCGACACGGAGCGCGCAAGGTCATCCAGGCGGCTTGGGGAAAGGGGAGGGCTGAGGTGAGTAACTGAACGGAAAGGTCTTAAAGGGGGAGGAAAGGAAGGTAAGGACAGTTTAGGCTGTGAAGAGCGAGGTGGGGTGGGGAAAATTGCCATGGTTACTCTAGGAAAGCCACAGAGGCTGTCATTGCACCTGGATCAGTAATTCCCCTGTCAGTCAAGGGGATGAAAATATTTCTGCGTTTGTGTCCAACAGATATTTATTAAGACAGCTAAGAGTGTGTGTGAATGTGTGTGATGTAGCAGGTGGTTTTGGGTGTCGCTGGCTTCATGAGGGAAACAACTCTGAGTGTGTTTTGAGGACATGACAAGTGAAATCTGGTTTCCTCAGCAAGCAGCAGCGTTCTCGCAGTTATGAGAGAACCATAAGGCTTGAATAGTGGTAATGATGGACAGGAAATAAGATGAGGATGAATGCAAACAACTGGTAAATCTTTTTCTTCTACAAAGATTTCTGGAATTTTGGGTACATTGAAAGGCTTGCAACAAGACCAGAGAGATGTTAGAAAAGTTGGAAAGTTTGAAAATGTTATGTGTCAGATAGACATTATATTTTCCCCAAAGTGAACTAGTGGATTTCACTTTTTTTCATGTTTTTTTCCACAAAAAGACACAGTTTAATTTGAAAAACAGTTTTGATATGCAATTTTTACATGTATTCCCTCAGCGCTGTTAAATCAACAACTTTATTCAGCTGACATGAAATGTTTAATTTCAGCTTTTATTTATCATGCTAATAAACCTCTGACCTCAACTGTAATGCAGCTTCCAGCAAAGTTTTTCTGTTTTCCTACATGAAACAGCTCTTACGTCTTTACATTGAGATGTAAAAGTTGTCGACAGGTGAGAAGGTGTGTAGATTGTGTTGTGTGACTTGTTTGTTTCTAGTTGGTCTTCACCGTTAGGATAGTCTGAGACATATGTGTGTATGTTTGAGCGGTAGGCTAGACTAGAATTTAAGAGCAGGCTACTCTCTGTTGTTCACCCATCTGTCTGTTATCCCGTGAACTCTAAACATCTTTTCTTCCTCCCCTTCCACAGGATGACATTTAGCCTTTTCTTCTTTCTTCCCCTATTACCAGACTTGCAAAGTGTTGATTTAAACTGAAGGATGACCTGGTTTAGTTCGGCTGCGTCTTCTCTACTCCATAAAAATCAACATGCTTCCAGTCGTGAGATCTGAACACGTTTGTTGTTGTGTTTCTCTCTTTTCCTCTCTCTCCAGTCTTACTCTTTCTCTGTGTTGTCTTTTTTATTTATCTGCTGTAAAGGCCAGTCAAGCGCTGCTCGGCTTTGTTGTCAGAAACCTTTATTTACCAAAGGGAGGAATAAGTGACTGACACAGACAGCCTCTTTCATCCCCGCCTCGCCTCAAGCAGTGTTCCCCTCTACTGCCAGAGGAAAACCCCCCTCACCCCTCACTCCTGCCAAGCTGTCCTCCCCCCACCCCACTCCACTGCACCCCTCCATCCTGCAGGCTCACAACACTCTAGCCCACTCCCCTGGGTAGCAGCCTAGCTGTAGAGTCTGTACTGTGTACTTCCACACACAGACAGGCAAAATTCACCTCACAAAAGACATCACAGCATTCCTTTCACATAGAAAATCAAATAAGGGAGTTAGTCCGATGGTCTCAAACAGAGACTAGTTTAACTGATATTAGTCTACCCATCTGTTTAACAGTCTGGAAATAACTATAAACGGATGCATGTTATGTTATAGAAATTACATAAACTGCTTAAGAACATCAATTTATGGTTTAATTAAGATAAAAAAATAGAAGATTGATAATAAATATTTCACAGTGCAATATTACAATTAAATTTTCACAGATTGAAAACAGTCAGGTTTAGTGATTTTAGCAGAATTTTGCAGTAGAAATTAAACCAGGTTTACTTTTGGAATGAGTCCATTCTTTTCCTTAACAGTAACTGCTTTCTCTTCAGGCTTCGATGGATACTTACTTATAATGTCAACTGTAAGTGCAGTAAATTGAGCAGGCGGCTAAACTTGAAATCTAGCAATCTGAATAATGTTTAATACATAATTACCATCTTTTAAAACATTTATTTTTTATGTTCTCAGTGGATATGGATATAAGCACCTTCACTGTTTCTGTTAGACCTTTAGCAGTGATGCACTTGGAATTTTATGTTCGGGAAAGGACAAATTAAAAGTTTCTCAAGTTGTGAAATACCGGGACACACACAGGCCTAAAAGTTTCTTACATAAGTACAAATAAATTTAACAGATGCTAGTCAAATCAGGAAACTGCTAGTGCTTGCGATTGCATTTTATTTTATTTTGTAAAAAATGTCATGATTTCTATAATTTTTTACAATTAAAGTATATATGATGCTGCAACTGTGTAGAAATATTCTTGCTTACTAGTGTTTTTTTATATATGTATTCATACCGTCATTTTAACAGGTTTCTTAAAGTGAACAAAAAACACTATCATTTTTTAACATATACAGCTTCATTCATGTATGGTGTTTAGCAGTTTATGGTTTTCAAATCTGTTTAATTGAACGCACATCTTTGTGATTATCTTTAGTTTCATAGAAATTGGACTAATTACTTAATATCTGTATACCAAACACATAAATTGGTCGTTTGATGACTGAAACCCCGTAGAAACATGACACTGCTACTGTTACTTTGGTAGAGACACAGTTGCACTGTTTTGCAAATAAATCCGCTATAATGCCAAACACTAATACCATGCAATCAGCCCTCATTGTGCTCTCTTTGTAACAGAGAAAGCATCATCCGTCTGGCCAGACCAAGAGAAAGACGGAGACAGAAACGCTTTTAGCTCTGGCATAGGGAAATGAACACCAAATGTATCTCCCTCACTCTTTCCTTCCTGCCTTCGCTCTGTCTCTCTCTTCTATTTAAGCTTCTTGAAGTTCTTCCAAATTGGGTTTTAAATGCCAATTAGGAGGTTGAATGTAGTAAAATAAAAGCAAATGCAGGCAGGATGGCCTCACCTTCTGGCTGGTTAGGCTTCAGAGAGAGCCGAGCCGGACCTTTGGCTCCCAGCGAGGCTTTGAGAGAAATATCCTGCCTAATGAACACATTAATTAGAACCATAACTATTTATAAGATGATAATTAGAAACGAAGGGAGGTAAACTGGGCTTTTCCTGCAATTAATGGAGGATTAATTACAGGAGCTAATGAAGTGGATTTTTGAAACGCGTGGAGGTGAAGTACAGAGATGTGCAGCTCGCTTTGTGATCACTGGCATAATTATTTTCTCCAGCGCCAAAGCGTTTGAGGCCCTGGTCCTCGCCGGCTCAGGCCGGCTAATAAGCATCATTGCATCGTTATATATGCACTTAAAAAGACTTGCCACTGAAATGACTGTCTAATTATTTCTAATTGGCAGGCCCTGTGTGTTGTCATTGAGCTGTTTGGAGCCACAGCGGAGCCCTGGGTCTAATAACGCTCTGGGCGGAGGAGGAGGGGGAGAGAGAGATAGAAAAACAGCGACAGAGAGAGAGAGGGATGAGGTTGGGGGTGCACTCTACTGGTTGCCTCCTGCCTACAGCCGGGCCTGCACTGTGCCCCCCCGTGTCTCTCGCCCAGCAGGACAGTGGGTCCTAGAAAGATGCCCAGTGCACTTAGAGGTCACCTTGCCAAGGAGCCGATTCGCAGTTAAATTTTATCAGCGCTCATATTCCCTCCTTTTAATTATCAGCTTTTGCTCTTAATTTATGCATAGATAAACGCCACCGTCTGTCCACATTTCTTCTTTTTACTCTTAAACATACTACACACACACAAAGGCAAAAGAGGGAGTATGTTTATGTACCATGTGTGATTCAGTGGCCAGGTTTTGAGCTGGTCCATAGAGACCTTTACTAAGAGAGCATGCATGGACAGACCTCAGTCAGGAGCATTTACCTTGTACTCTAGTTGTGCTCTGGCTCAAACCATATGGACACCATCATTCTGTTGGATTTGAGGCCTGCACAGTTTGTTAGCACTCTCTATTTTGGACCAATAGACTTCACATTTATATACAGGGGTAAATGTATGTATGCTTACTGTGGATTTACATTTTTATTATTGGTTTTGATCTTTTTAGTCTGTGTAGTATTCACTTGTATGTCAGCGCATGTTTAAGAGTGTATGCTGTAAAGAGCGTGTGTGATCAATGGCTTAAGATTATGTGTGTGAGCACCTCACTTAACTCCTCCTAAGCACTGCCATGTGCGTTGTCCTGCCAAAAAAGACCTCCGTCATTCATTTTCTGCCCCTTAGACAACTCGAGAGCAAATTGCCAGCTAATGGAACCCCTACCTGCACTTGTCAGTTCACTTTAGACAAGCAAAGGAACCATACAAACACACGCGCAGTCACACACAACCATGTGGTTTCACTCACACGTTTAGTAATTTATTTGTGGAAAAAGAAGAGAAAAATGAGAGAGAATGGCAGAAGAAATGAAACAAGGATCATGTGCGCCTGGACTGAAACCTTGACATCTTTTTGAAAGTAATGAAACACTTTCTCAGCATGCGCATGAGGTTTTCTATTTGAAATTTGTCTTCCTTTTTTGTTCTGTCTATCCATTTGGGTTTTGGCAGAGTTGAGGACATGAGGAGGAAGTGGAGATAGATGGATCGCCCACAGGATACTTAGCCAACTGTCGTATGATTGGCTGAACAAAGAGCAGAGCACTTCTGTGACTGGGTGAACAGAGAACTCAACGTTGGGATTTTGGCCTCAAATCAAAGCAGCAAAAATGTAATTATTTTAAATCAACAGTTTTGTTGCAGTGGACGTTTGCCAGATTTTCCTGTAAGCTCAGCGGGACATTGACGCTCAAAACATAGGTTGACAAAATGTGTCTGTTATGTGCTACTGCAGATGTGTAATGAATGACATTTAATGTGATGATGGTAACATGCTGCCTCCAACAGTGCAGAGAAAATCAAATCCATCTTTGACTCCTTCCACTGAATATCAATGAATGACTGTGGCCATTTCTGCAAGATGTTAAAGAGGAATGTATAGCTGTCTGATACCGAACAGACAGAAAACTGTAAAAGATTTAACAACTGGCTGACTCAGCAGTAGCTTTATGTACAGAGTGAAAAAAGAAATTTAGGATGCTATGTAAACCTGAAATGTCACTGTGTATGTGTGAGGCAGCAACCAGGTTAACGGCACATTTTTACGGGATATATAATCTATCTATGAACAGTTTTTTTAACCTCTTACAGGATAGACTTCCTTAAAATTGTGTCAGAAAAAGTCAGTATCTTGTTTTTGCTCACAAAAAGCACGATTGTCTCCTGATTCCCAGTTTTACAGGTCTGTGTCACAGTGCTGCTTTGCTGCACAGGAACCATCCCGCATATCTTCCAACAATGATTGGTAAAAGAAGGTAAAAATCAGTCTTCTTTAGGGGCTACTTCGAATTCTGTGCATGGGACATGTAGTCTATGAGAAGCGACAGATGTATTGGAAGGGAGAGGCTTTTTTTTTCATAAAGTGGAGTGTTTTCTCTTTATATTCATTTCTTGATCTCTCTTTCTGGGTTTGTCTCGCCTTCTCCTTGTTCATCTTGACAGCAGCTCATAAAAAAATGATTTTTAGAAACTTCTTTATGAGACAAGCCTCTGTTCTGTCATAAGACAACTTTATGTTATTCCACCGTAGGGGGAAACTAATAGTGCTATGTTTTTTACAGGGCACTATTCCAGTTGTGTCTTGGGTGTTTAATTAAGTGTAGTTTCCCTTTAGTAGTGGAATGTGTGTCTGCTTTTTGTCGGCCCATTCCTCGGTGCCTTTTACAGTCCACCCACATGGTTTGTCTCAGCGTTTATGATTTTTCTTATACCGGAGTTGTGAGGTTCCTAAATCACTTAAGCACACGGGGCCGAGCAGTCCACATTTAAACAATAAAAGGCTGTTATGCTAAGGGCCCTCAGATCTCCTACCACTTCATAAATACATGCGTATAAAAGGCAGAAAAATACATCTTTCCTAACCAGAGAGAGAGCGAGCGTCTGAGAGCACACCTGCTAATTGGAGCCAGCTTGATGTGAAGCACGGCTGTCTGCTCTGTCTTCTCCATAAGTCCCAATCCTTTTCTCTCTGTTTCAGTCTCCCTTTTTTCTTGCATTCATTGTTCTTGACTGCCCAACTTTTATAACCTCCTTTTCTCTCTTTATCCTATCGTTTCTCCTCCCTCCATATCCCTCACTGCCACCTCCTGCACTTCAAGTAATGCCCCCCCTTCCTTTCTTTTCTAATCTCGCTCTCCTCCTCTTCTGTGCCTTAACTTTTTCGCCCTCCCGCCTTTCCACCTTCTTACAGATGGAGTCAATGACAACCAAAACAACTCTCTCCTAACTCAGGGTAACTAATTGTTCCGGGCCGTGATGGATGGAAGGAGGGGAAAAAGTGGGTTTCAGTTGCGTGAGTGGCTGTGAGCGAGTTGGCAAGTTAGCACCTAGTCTAAGTGTGACCTCCACTTGACCCTGTGTCTGGGCTGAGTGGCTGAGCCAGATCCCCCCTCGGCTCCAGCTGCTAATGGGTGTCATGTCAAGCTGCGGCTGCACACAGGTCAAAGGTTGCTGGTGCGTAGCAGACGGCCAAGTTTAGGATTGCGATGAGGAGGCTGAGTGACACTGGGCATATGTGCCAATGAAGATGCCGTGTAATAAACACATGTACGTGCAGCGCTGCATATGCACGGCCGCGCACGTATACGCACATACATTCACGCGCAGAGAAACCACATCTTGCTGCAGAAAGTCATCTTTTCCCTCATCGTTGGCTGGCCGTTGTAGGTTCATATAGATCTGAGGGGGCTTTGAAGGCTTTTGAACTCTGCTAAATGACTTGACCTTGTGGCTTGTGGCTGTGTTTGGGTGGGTTTGGGGAGGTTAGTGGGTGGGTGGCCCGCATGGGGTCTCATTTCTACTACACAGCATAGCAGGGCATTGCAGACGTTTGTGTTGACGACTGCTAAATTAAAAGCAAACTGAAGATTATGACAAATCTAAACATTGCTTTTATGAAGCAGAGGGGGACGAAGAAAAAACATTTCTGTGAATCTTTCATGCTCTGTCTTTGCTGTGTTAATTGTGCTCACAATCAGCTACTTTGCAGTGATTCCTTATGTGTTATTGAGAGTGTGTGTGTGTGTGTGTGTGTGTATGTATATTTATATTTCTGTGTGGGTGTGTGTGCCGGATGGCTGAGTCTGTGTGTGTGTGTGTTTGTGTGTGTGTGTGTGCGTGCGTGCATGTACTGTGAACTGAGGGAACCGATAATGTGGCTGCTTGGAAGGAGGAAGCAGCTTGGGAAATGATTTCAACAGCTCTCATAATTAGAGGAATATCATAAATTAAACTTGTGTCTGCCGTTGCGTTTGAAGAGCACTCAAAAGTAATAAATTCTGGATGGTTAACATATTTGCATTCCATTCAGCAGGCAGCGTCAGGCAGGAACAGCTGTTTTCCACGTCTTTTGGCAGCAGGAAATGCACATTGCTCACTCAAGGTGCTTTTAGACACATTGAAATGGCACAAAACAGAAAAGTGACTTTTAACTTGAACATGAAGCTGCTGCTGTGTGCTCTGTCACTGGAAATAACTCGGCGGGGAACAGCGCATTAATGAAGTTCTTCAAATATGGATCTTCTTACTTTCAATAGGGCCGTTTCTTTTTCAATCTGTCTATCGCTTGGAAAAATCAACTGGCAGGCTTTTTTGTAGTCTGTGTGTGTATGTGCCGGGGTGTGTATGTATGTTTGTGTATGAAAGGACAGTATCAAATCTAAGGTTTGAGTTGGAATAGGACTAAGGTTGACTAAAATACACTGGCCGTTCTTTGCATTTTTGTATTAAAATGTCAGTTTAATAGTAAAAACAACAGACTGAGCATCTGTTTGATAAGAAAATTGTCACCATTTAGGATAGTAGCATTTTTGGACACATATCACCTATTTACTGAGATAATGCGTTTCTTTAATTATAATTAAAAGCATCCTACAGCTCCTACAGTTTTTGTGATTTTAATTGCCCTGCTAAGTTGTTGAATTCGAACACTTTGCAAGGTACACATTACATACTATTGATCTTGCTTCTTTTTTTGTGGTTGTTGTTGCCCGGTGTATTTTTGCACATCTTTTTTCTGCACTTCCTCGTGAAACTGAGCTACATAAAATATAAAATTAGGAGCATAACACTGATCCTTAAAAAGCTGGAGTTGCTGAGCTTTTACTGGTCATTACAATAAGAGGTAGTCATTCGACTTTAAATAGAACATGCGCAGAGTCGTGTTTCAGCTTTTCACAAAGATAAATGAAAGAAAGACAAGTGCACAGTGTAGTAAAGGGTAGTAGCACGATGGAGGCCGTGATTTAACATGGGTCACTGCTGCTTGTGTCCCCTGAAATACTGTAGGGCTGAGGTTACATAGCCATTAATCACAACCGGACCACACTTGGCCTATTAGACATGGATGCAGCACAGGGCATCACAGAGAGCATCAGCTGGTGTGTTATGTTGCTGTTTTGTGCCACAGGATAAACACAATGCTGACATGAACTTTGTTTTGTCTTCCCAGTAGACGATTGTGTTTGGGGGAAAACCAAGAAACAATTATGAATGTCTGTCACTGCGTCTCGAACAGGGGAAAGATAAAGTTAAAGGAAGGCTGAGGGTGATTGGTCTTTTGCGTGTGTGTGTGTATGTGTGTGTGTGTGTGTGTGTGTGTTCATGTGTGCAGCACAGAGGAGTCGCTCAGCTCAGACTGCGTAATATGAATAATGATTTAAACAGGGTCAGATTCCATTGGAGACGTTCACCTGTATCTGACACTAGTGGTATCGCGTAGCTTCCATTAATGTCCAATTTTCAATAAAAACAGAAATAGAATACAGACTGATAAGGGTAACACACCATCCAGCTTCACACCCGACCACATAATTACCCCAATGGGCTGTGGTGAGGGATCATATCCTGGCGCGCACCAGGGGGTCAGTGGCGATAAGCTTCAGCCCAGCTCCCAACATGCAGCATAATTACTCTATTGATAATTCACCAGGAAAATGGTCCCAGCCAATTGCAAAGCTCCGATTTAATGGATCGGATGCTGAAACGAGGAAGGAATAGAAGACGGAGGCTGTGAGGCAGCAGCGCATGTGTGTTTGGGGTGGGGGGTATGTGATGGGGGCAAGCAGCAAGGGCCTTTTATTAGAAATGAAAATATGTTTAGGCCATAGGGGGACCCATTTTCCCTGGAGATAATAAGGCCAATAAAATGTAAAGCAGGGGAAGGGCTTGGCATGGGGTCCAACTGTGGCTGTTTATCTGTGTGTGTCCTGCATTAGCCCATTTATCCCCAGCCTCAAATTAGCTAATCATTCTCCAAGGGGAAGGACTTGGTCAGGAAATTGACATTTAGCAGCATAGGCTCACTCTATTAACTACAGTAAATTTAATTTGCTGCACACCCCAGAAGTGGACTGTTTTCTTTGCCATCAGAGAGAGAAAGGGAGAGGGAGACACAGACAGAGAAACAGTGAGAGAGAGATTGTGTTTATTGCATCTGCTGCTTCTGGCCACAATTTGCTTGGCTGTAAATATAAGACTTGGGCTTGGAACACTGCAACTCTGTTGTATTTCCCCTCATGTACTGTTGATTACAAACATACGCAGGCATTGTCAACACATAGATTCACTTATTCCAAGGTCTGTTTGGGCCATTGATGGATTATCTCGCCTGGAGACTCCAAACCCCAAAAATGCCAATGTTTTTCTTTTCCTTTTTTTCCCCCCATTAGCTGCGATTCTCTGACTAGCCTAATCACAGCTCCAGTAAACACTGTATTAAACATGCTAAATCATATGCCTTGAGACTGTCTGCTGTTTTCACCTCACCTCCAATCAGACGTTTCATCATAATTATTTCAGATGATCTCTCCAAAGGGGCTGCTAATACTTGTTCTGCAGAACGGAATGAGAGCTTTTCTCTTAGTTACGACAGCAGAGCGACTGATGCAACTGCTTGGTAAAGTAGAAATCGCAGTCGTTAAAAATAAGCACATATTTTGATCATAGTTTATAGATGAGTTTATTTTTCCAGCAAAAATGTCAGATATCAAAACTGACGGTGCGCTACTTTTGTTTGCATCGTGTCATAATAAAAACAAAATCTTTACCTTTTTGATTGAACTTAACAAGCAATCAAAATAATCATTACTTCCTGCACTGGTATTGATTGTGTCTGGTGATGTTTCAGTCATATTGATTATTGTATACCTTTGCAATGCACTTCTGCAGTTTAAAAAAAAAAAGGAACTTCTTATAGTGGTTTTTCGTTCTTCAAACAGTCTTTTTCTTTTTATTTGGAGAGGTCTTGAAATAGTGCAGCTACTCTCCAGTGATCAGCGTCGCCCCAGCCTAATTGATTGCAACAGTTGTCAGAGTGTTGTCTGTTAGGATGGTGACAGGCGTCTGAAGAAAATGATTAGTTTTCTGTCGGGAGAGAGACAGCTCTGGATGTCCCAAACTGCAAACTAATAAAGGGGGGAAAGCAATAAAGCTCGTGGACAGCAGGTTTGACTGTTTTTATAGACAAATCAATAAAATGATAGATGATGGAAAATAACGGCATCTCATCTGCCAATTTCTTCTGGGGTTTCAAATCATGGTCTTTCCCACACACACATAGATGTACACACTGACACACTGCGCACACACACTGACACTATAGGTACACACTTATGCACACACACCGCAAGGATTTTGTCTGCATTAATAAACGTATGTGCAGTGACATAAATAAGTTATACTTTGGTAATTTGTGTCTTCGTCTGTACGGCACCATATTGAAGCATGAGTTACATTTTCAATTCTCTTTCTGCAGGTGTGTGTGTCCGTCTGTTGTTTGTCATAACTAACAGAGTAAATCCCACACTGTAAATCTTTTTGAGACCAGAGGGCTGGTGTCAGGATCAATACAGAGGACAGGCTTTCCTCTGAGCCCACCTCTAATTGGCTCCATCTCCACAGTGTCTGTGGATGTGTAGTTGTGAGGGGTGGAGATTATTGTATGTAACGGATTTCTTACATCACTCTGATGAAAAATGAATTTGCACTTCCAAGAAAATTGTTCCCACTGAGTTTTACTTCACTTTGTCATGTAAGCCATAGATTTGCCAATCATGTATTTACTGTTCCAAAACAAAAAAAACCCCAAAACTAAATCACTTCTGTATTTTATATGAAATGTTGTAGGGACGGGCATCCGGAATGGATTAGTCGATTAGGTTATCAGGATAAGGCTGGAACACGATTCATGTTTTACTTCATAGAGATGCAGAAGTATGTTAAGTAAAGTCTGAAAACTGTTTTAAGTGTTCTCATTGGTTGGTCTTTGTTTTTTTTTCACTATTATTATTTTCAAATGGTTGTAAGTCATGTTATGATTGACTGATCGACTAATTTACTGAAATTAGGCTGATTATTACTTGACTTTAAAGGAGTTCTTAAAACGCTCATACCTCATATACTCATACTTTGCACTTAAAACTCGATTGAGTCTTTTAAAAAGCAACTGAAGACCTTGTTTAGACAGGGTTTTACTTAGGGATGTGTTTTATGACCAGTTGCTTTTATATTTTTATGCCTGTGTGTGTATGGAGCTGTGTGTTTTTTGCTTATGTACACCACTTCTGATTTTATTGTAAAGCACTTTGTGAAGTCTTTCTGCAAAAAGTGCTATATAAATAAACTTTATTATTATGTGGGCAGCTCTTGAAGACCCTAATACTTAAAAAATAAATAAATAAATGGAAACAATCTGTGATTTAACAATGAGTGGATAAGTGTATCTGTCTGACTTCTTGGTCATTGAGGAAACAAAGAAGTAGATTAGTTTGATGTTTTGTAATTGGTTTATCAGCTATAAAAGTAGCTTTATCTCTTTTACCATCTTCTCCTCCGTAGGTCGTATTCTCGACATCGGCGGAGTCGCAGTAGAAGCAACAGCCGCAGCCGGCGAGGGAGCCACAGCCGTAAAAGAAGCCGCAGCCACAGTCGTCGAAGGAGCCGCAGTCACAGCAGAGAGCGCGACCGAAGCCGACGCAAGGGTCGCGACCGAGAGAGAGAGAAAGACAAAGAGAGAGGAAGAGACAGAGACAGAGAGAAGGACAGGAGTAAAGACAAGGTGGAGAAAAAGGGGTAAGTGATGAATGACTCTATAGATGCGTGTTGTCTGCGCTCGCAGCCAGACACGCCAAAACAAGTTTTGAGTTGGTCCAGCTCAATACAAACTGTAGTGTCTGCAGACATACACAAGATTTTGGTCAGTATAATACAGACTAAATATGGAGCTCAGTCTTGGCTCCTGTTTCCTCCCATCCATCACTCTGTTGTTCCATCCATCAATCCATCAGTGCCTTTCTTCCTCCATTTCCCCTAGCAATCAAGCACTGGGCCACACTTGCCTTGTAATGTGATATAATTCCCTCTTGTAAGAGAAGATGTGGTAATATAGGAATAGATGGATGGTTAGAAGTGCCACATAGTTTTTTAAACATTGTTTTGGTTGCCAGATGAAGTCTGATGACTTAAACTCCACTTTTCGCCCTGTGGGCCTGACTGCAATATGTGTCTCAGCTTTTAACGTGATAATATACATCTCTGTTGTATATGATAGAAAAAAAAGAGAGATGAGAGAGCTTCCTTACTTAAGTGAAAAACGTAGGCAAAAGTCATCTTCACTTGTAAGTTTATGTCCTCTACAGCTGTAATCCGGACTAGGAACAGACTCATTAAACAGTGTAGCACTCCACCATAGGTTTAACTACCTCAGAGGCCTCCCTTTGCCTCTACCAGAATAGTACCCATAATCCCTCCCAAGTGCTGCATGTTCTAAAGCGATTGGAGGCCACTGCACTGATGCCAAGTTGTTGCCCATCATATTGAATGGCACAGATGCATGCATCAAACTATGGATCCCATGGGTGATGCAGCTGCTTTGGTTCAACTCACTTTAAAAGTTCCTGTGGAAAACTCCATTCAGACTCACAGCCAAAGCCTCTGCTGTTTGACTTTGCATGGAGGGCAAAAAGTTGATATCGTAATGATCTTTCTATATTTCAACATATATAAATGTTACTGTTAGTGGTGTTTCAAATAAAAAAATACTCTCAAAGTATTTGTCAGTCGAGCAACATTTTGGAGGGGTTTTGTTTCTAACTTTTAGTACACTGACTGACTGAAGCACGCAGTCAAATGGCAATTTAGGTTTTTAGGTCCGTTTGATCTTAAAATGATCTCCATTTCACAGATGTATTTTTGACGCAACAGTGCAATCAGATGATGAAACTCATCACTGTAGCAATGGCCCTAAGAGACGAAAATTCAGTATATCTTAGAACATCTTCCTAAACTTACTTTTCTTCGTCAAACTGTCACTTGAACATTTTTAGTTGTTTCTCAAATCGTGTATGAGCTGTATCTAATTAAGTGCAGTAAATGCTAATTATTGAGAAACTATACAGCATCTCTGTCAGAGAATATCAAGATGAGGATTTTTAACAACTCATTTTATGTATTTAGAAAGCAATATACATAGATATAATGTAGGAGAACTTGAGCATGATTAGAAAAAAGGGTTAAGAGGTAACATATTCCTCAAGCTTTTGTGTGGTTTTTTTTTTATAATACAGAATTCGAAAAATAGAAACATGTACATTCTTTAAGATGATTTTATGTTGATTATAATTGCGGTGAAGTCATTTCAGTTTTAGCATGACTTATTTTAAGAATAATATTAAAAACATATGGTTTAAACACATTTACATACATTCTGCACTCTATCTCCGGTTTAACTGTGTGAATGTAACATAGAGGTTTGCTTTTAAAGGAAAAGCGCTGCATATATTTGAGGCTATTACGTATTGCCTTTTTTAGATCAGTATCAGAAAAACAAATAAAGCAAACATTGAAACGTAAGACCAGAAGACTATATCTATTTTCTTATTAAGGCTTCAATATCCTTCAGAATCGATAGGGATCTCATGCTTTATCGCTGACCCCGCTTTAGTTTGTCTATGTGCACATGCGTGTTTATGCGCGCACTCATATACTGAGTAAGACTCTGGGTTTGTCAGTGAACGTGTGCATTTCCACCTGTGGCAGCCTTGATATATTTACCTTCCAATTTACTTGTGGAAATATGATATTGTAATCATTTGGACTAAAGTGTGTGGCATTGACCTGCTAAAACGACCATAAGAAGCAGCATAGAGTATATACAGTTCCTGCTCTGAAATATAAGTCTATACTTTGTTTTTTGTATCTGATTTAATTACAGAAAGTTAATCTTATCTGCAGCCCAAAATGGTACAGTTTAATGTCATTTTAAAGTTTTGCTAATTGACATAAAAGACAGGAAAACAGTAAGTAGAGGACTATTATGTAATTAGTAAACCCCTGCCTTTTTATAGCATCTGAGAATGTTTTTTTGTTGATTTGGATATGAAGTTTTCCGCGTCCAAAACCTTGACATTGATGTTTCTCTTAATCTTCAGACGCTCTCACAGGAGTTTAGTTGTCTGTCAACTGCTCCTTCAGTTGGAAAAAAGACAGAAGCGACAGAAGTGAGATGTTTCAGGAATATGTAAAACAAGGCTTCCTATATCCTGTCTATGACATGCTACGTCTTTTCTGTCTCTTCCATTCTTCTTCTTCTCCTCCTAATGGTGATGGGGGTAGCGTCTTTATGTAAAGCCCCTGATCCTCCTCACCTACACACACTGTACCACTCCAACCTCATTTACATCCAGTTTTCCTTACCGGGTGGTAGGAGCAGAGCGAAAGCAGTGTGATGTTGTTGGCGGGGTGGGGTGGAGAAGAGGCTCAGGAGCTTTATAGTGTCTGTCAGGATGAAAGAGGGGCCCCTCAGAGCGCCTCCCTGACACTGACTCTGTGTGTGCGCGCATGTGGTGTTGTCGTCATTAAACATTTAAGACTCCTCTAGTATGACAGCAGGCAACTTGGTGCTCCAGCAGCATGTTTTCATGCAAAATTTATTGAAAAAGACGAGCTGTTGTTAAGAGATCTTGCTGCCTTTCACCAAAATGGCAAAGGGTAAGTGGGTGTTTTAGGGTGTGTGTATGTGTTTACCCAGACTCATGTACAGGTCAGGAGGTCAACTTAACTCGGTCTAGTCCTCTGATTTTGCATTTGCTCAGAAAACATAAAAAAAAAAAAAACACAGGGCATTGAAAAGTTTATTTTTGTTTTTTCCATTAGTTTTATTGATTTATTAGTTTGTCAGCAAGTGGGCTTAAGTATGCTTTGTCCATTTTTAAATATTCTAAATAATCATATATGCAAGTGATTTATGAGTATATTTTTATCCACTTTCATCCACACCATCCATGTTCTGTGTTCAAAGAAATTAATAATAAACTGGATGGTAAGTAACACCATTAATTATACAAACCAATGTATCATTACAATACTTTTACATAAAGATTCAAATTTATTACAGTTAAAATTTGGATTCTTTACACTTGGACTCTTTTTCCTTTGCTCACTTTCAGAGTAGTTTTAATTCTTAAGTCAATTTCTGTGATTGTTTTCCCCTATGTACAAATGTGTTAATTGTTTATAACCACATAACGATTTCTTTTCTTTTTTTTTTTTTTTTCAAAATTTGATGAACTAATGTACAATATACAACCGTGGAGTAAAGATACTCCAGGATAAGATTCATAGAGGTACAACTTGAACAAGTAACATGCATTGTTTTTTTGCTCATAATGTAAACCCATTTTCTCTGTTATCTTCAATCCATTTGTCATATTTTTTGGAATTTATTGGATGCACTTTCAA
>JAPTYQ010000006.1:23311420-23321961 GCA_029814465.1 Ostorhinchus cyanosoma | reverse complement strand
AAGGTCTTTGCAGTTTTGTGTGATATACCATTTGCTCTAGGCCCGAAAAACCACCTCTTGCCAGCACAAAAACTTTTCATTTAAAAATTTGAGTTTTGGCAAAATTCTCATTTTTCCTTTAGGTAAATTTTTATGCAGACGTTATATTCACACAATTTGAGGGTCAATAGAAAAGTGACTAGTGACATCATCCTAACTGTCCCTCTTTACAGTCTGTTCAGAGTTATTGAGGATGTCTTTGCCGCTTCAACATGAGTGGACTGTTGTGATTTTCACATTTTTCAATTCTTTTCCGCCTTCCTCTTGAAGAATGAGGTGAAATATTCCCATTTAAGGGCTGTTTTGGTGTTGGTAACTTACTTCATGTGTGACAAGAGATGCAGTAGATCAGGGGCCACCAACCCTGGTCCTTGAGATCTACTCTAATGTATGTTTTAGATGTTTTCCTCTCCCAGCACACCTGACAGTCGTTATCAGGCTTCTGCAGAGTTTGACAATAGGCTTATCATTTGAATCAGGTTTGTTTGAAGAGGGAAACATCTAAAACATCCAGGATAGTGGATCTTGAGGACCAGGGTTGGTGGCTCCTGCCGTAGATGATGCAAGCTGCAACTTTCTTGAAAGTATTTATCTCTCAACGTCGACTGTTCGTATTTTTTCATAAAACACACTAGAAGGGGTGGGACTTTGTTTTTCTCCATACAGTTGTATTAAATGAAGAATAATTTACAAAATTACTTTCTGTACTCTTATCGAAATGGTCCAAATATAGCAAATGAGATGAAAATGGAATGGACTCTTGGAAATAAAAATATTGGCTTATTACTTCTAGAATTTGTGAAAGTTTCTGTTTTTTATGGATATCAATTGGAGACATGGTCTTGGCAGCTGTCACTAATATGTCACTTTTAAGATATTTCCCTTGCTTCAGACCAAAACAGCTCAGCAACTAATGATTAACGCATGAACACCAGCTGGTTAAGTTCTGCTTTATTCTGTGACGTTGCATAATATCACTGTGTTTCTGCTTCCCCTTCTGTCTACACTCCATCTCCCTTTCCTCCCTCTCTCTCCCCCGCTGAGTGCCAGGGCTATAATGTGCTCCTATGGTTGTTGTAAGCAGGCCACAGTGTCTCTGAGGCCTTGTGCTACACCACCATTACTATCTGGCCTGCCTCCACTACAAATTGGATGAACAGGCACTGACACATTTTCAATATTATTACATTAAACCAAGTGGATTTTGATTGATAACCTAATATTGGCCTAATGCAAAACATCAATCATGGCAAGTATATTAATTATTTAATATTGTGGCGTAATTCAGAAATCGATGCTGCCTCTGCGTTGAAGGCACGGAGAACGGAGGGCGGGAGAGAGGGAAGAGAGAGATAAGGAGAAAAGGAAAGCTCATTCCCTGAAGACCTCAGCAGATTATATGATGTTTTGAAAAGAGAGATGAGGATGTAAAACGCCGTGTGTGTTCGTGCACGTCGGCCGAGTGTGTCTAATGGATAGAGCGATCCCATCGGCCCTGGTGTGGACAGCGCTGGACAGCCTGCCCTTGATGAAGTCAGGACATTGAATGAGCTAGAGATTAAATACAACTAAAGGTGGGATCGCAAAAATTAAGTCAAAAAAAAAAATGTGGTTATAAAAAAGGAGGGGGAGTGAAAAGCAAAGGGAAATGAGTGGAGGAGGAGGGCTCGAGCGCTGCGTCTCCCCTGTGTTAGATTGTTTCTCACTAATTGCGCTTCATTAGCGGATTACACACACTGTCACCACGGTAACAAATGTCTTGCTGTCTGGTTGCCGGGCGCCCGTCATGTATAATGAATGTGGCGGGGTGTTTGTCAGAATGTAATGTAATTACAGCTAGATGAAGTTTGCCTTAAGTGGTTGACTTGTCTGCATGTGGCTCACTGACAGAGCACACAATAAACAAACAAACGTCCCCTCTTTGTGACTTTGTCTTCATTTCTATTTATACGGTTCTTACTTTTGTAAATATTTCTATTTAGCATATTTGGCGTTCCTTTTTGCCATTATTTAAAAATGATGATGGGGTGGGAATGACTTTGGTTTGTGGTCACACTGATACAGGGACTTCCTCGGACGGAGAGATGGCTGGATGGATGGACGGAGTGATAGATAGATGGATGGATAGATGGATGGATGGGGGGTGCGATGGATTAGACAGTATGTAATTTTAGAGATGGTGTAGATTTACACTGTGATGCTGCTGGCTGCATTAGCAACTGAAGCCTGTCGATAAGCCTTCCTCTCTCTCAGCACATACACAGACAAACACACACACGGCCACGGCCAGGGTGGAGTTGTCAGTAATGGGGGCCAGAGTTGGACGGGGAGGGGTGCTGGGATCGGGGATGGGGCCTGTTTGTGTTCTCTTGATCTTTAGATTTCCACTGCTGCAAATTTGAAATGTGCCAAAATTGCATCTATTATTTACTGCCAATTTGCTCTTTTTAAAACCGACTTCCCCCCCCCTCCTTCTCTTCCTCCACTCGTCATTCTGCCATTCCTACCCTGATAATCATACACACATTTTTTATTAATTCACAGATAATAAGCTCCCAGTTCTTTCTCTGTAGTTTAAAATTATTATTATGACTGCCAGCAGTGTGGCGACAATATTCGTTAACCTCTGTCTGGTGTACACGCAAACACACACCAGTACCCATCACTTCAGTCTGAAATGTTCACATTAACAGTAATTCTTAATTGTCTGTTTTCTTATTTTATTAACTTCATTTTGATATGATCAGGGTCATTTTGTCTCACAAACATTTCCACCATACTCACTACATAACTAAATAAAAAAAAACACATTAAGATGATTATAACAATAGTTGACTGTATTCCAGCTTGAGGTAATGTCCCTAAGGGTGTTAACATATTCAGAAATTTGTTCAGAAATACTCACAAAGTACTTTTAAATGTTTGCCATGTATGTGTTTCTCTGCAGATTTGTGTGTGCCTGCAAAAAAAAAAAGCTCTTTTTATTAAATGACGTTTTGTGTCAGTGCTTTATTTACAGTGAGGGAAATGTGTTGTTGTGTTGCAGGGACGCCGGGAACATCAAAGCCAGATTAGAACATCTGGTAAGTTCTATTCAACACCCCCTCCTCCTCTATTCCCCATATTCACTCACACACAAGCACACACACACACACACACACACGCACACTTTGATATCTGCATTCCTAATGAAACCTCCGGAATTGGAGCTGAATACCTGCAGCTAACAGGCAAGGAGAGAAAGACAGAGAAAACAGAGAATACAGGGATAGAGGAAGAGTTGTACCCCCCACCCCCCAGGCCACACCACCTTTTATACTGGTGTTTCATTTATACCCAAATCTTCTCAATGATGCATATTTGCTTTATTCTCTCCTATTGCTTTCATTTGTGTCAAATTTGGCAAGGTTTAAAAAGTTTGCATGCTTCTTTGTGCTCACATGTATGAAAAGAACCTTCTTTTTTTTTTTTTTTTTTTACCTTTAAGTCATATCTGAAAGGTAAAGTACAGGTATTAGTCTCCCTTTTCCCCCCGTCCACCAGCATGGGGCCTTTCCTCCCTCCTCTCCCATCTACGAATCGAGGGCCCGCTGGAAACCGTCTCCTGGGACGGCCTGAAAATTTAATAGCCGACGTTTCCAGGGTTTTTCTCGCCACTCGCTTTAATACGGGGTCAGAGTGCCGTGCAACAAAGTGAAAAGGTTCTCTCTCCTCTTTTTGGGTGGGAAGGAACCATGGTTTGATGTGCCCCATATTCCAGGGGATGAATTATAGACAGGGGTCAGCGAGGGTCCCAGCTCTCTGTGGATGTCACATGCCCTCCATCCCTCGCCTCCCTGCATACTAAACTGCACCCTACGCAAATGACCCTGAATATGCCACACAACCGCCTGACCCTGAAACTCAAACAGTCATTCTCCACTTCCGTCAGGAGCAGATCAGATAAAGTTGACCTCAGATTTCATCATCACTGAGAACTGTTCCTTAATGTTTTCCTTAGAGTTCCTTAGAGTTTCTGTACCGTATTCTGAAATGGGAATGTTCTCAGAGTTAGGCAGTCTTAGCAGTACTTTGCTCACAGTGCAGCATTAAATTGTTAATAGTCGCACTTCCTTGCTAGCATGCAGTTAAAGCATTATATTATGTTAGGATATATGTTTTTACATACTTTATTATGATAGAGGTGCACCGGTGGGTACAGCTGTCTCCTGCTTTTTACTAGTTTGGGTGTAGAGATGTGGATGGGAGGGTGCGCGGATGTGATTGATGCAGTACTCTATAAAAGGTGGTGTGAATTATTCAACAGAGGATTACATGCATAAACAGCATTAATCAATATGTGTATTGACAGTTACATCTGTGCAAACATTAGGTAGGCTGTGTTAAATCGAGCCTTTCTCTTAAAGCCATTTGGAGGAATGTGAACTAATTTACATTAGACAGAAGTGATCCCGGGCCTCTATACATAACAGGCAAATAGGATACTGTATGCACTGCATTTACATAAGAGAAGTCACAAACGAGTGCACCATTTGTTCATATTCTCACACTTGATATAAAGTTACTTGGCCAAAGTCACCTTGAATTATAGATCTTTGGAGCATATTACCATTTTAAAGAAATCCACTCAAGTTATATAGTGTTTATACATACAGATATATGCACAGTGGGATTGGCACTGTATATATAAGTGTATTTGTTTTAATGTTGGGTATCTTGGCAGGGGTTAGCACAGCGAGTTTGCATATGCATGTTGTGTTATGTATGGTTTTTGCACTAAGTGGACCTATAGGGACAGATTATAACTGTTTGTATTTGTGTTTGATTCTTAGTTACTGCTGTGTCTTTATACTCATCAGGATAGCTCAGGAGTTAAATATTACACATTTGCTCACACAAGGAGACATGCACAAACAGACATTAGTATGTCTACCGGTGTGTTTTTTTTTTTTTTTTTTTTCATATATACTGTATGTCTTGGGGAATTTGAATGCCTGAATACTGAGTGTTTGAATTTATGGGTGTGTTTATGCTTATGGGGAGATTGCACCCCAGTCGTCAGCTGCCTGGGGAGTGCAAGACTATGATTACGATTCGGGACAGAGAACTGTAAATAATAGAGCTCGTCTCCCTCTGAGGTAGAGTTGCAAGGCTGTTCGAAATGTTCCTTCCATCTATAGCTCACACATATATCGCTGTGGATTTCTAAACAGGCATTTATGACTGTCTGTTGACGTACCGCTCTTAAGATTAGTACATCAACAATATTGACACTTCTCAGTGTCGCCTTCCTCCAAGCTACCTTTTAACATTTTTTTCTATTAAGCAGTACTTTTTATGTCTTTTAGTAATAACTACTACTGGTTATTTTGAATTATTAATGTGTAATTGTTTATGCATAACAAAAATAAGAATTGTAAATTATTCACAGTGCTATGACAATCAAGCCTCTGTTCAAATAATTCTAGTGCTTGATTTTCCATGATGAATACTCACATTACCTCCTGCTGTTAAGTTAACCATATGAGTGAATGACTGGTGCAGTAATTAGGTGGGCAGATAAGATTTATGTGGTATGAGGTTTGTTTTATTGTTCGTGTTTGTTTTTGTTTTCGCGCTTCAGCAGATTGACTGAACACGATCAGTAGCAACGCAGAAAAGAAGACTGAAGTTAATTGCTCCCAGCGCTCTGCGTTAGTTCTGTTTTTATACACTCAGGCACATGTACAAGTGCACACAAACACACACACACACACACACACATTCACACATTCACAAGCACCTAAGTTCGAGGCTGACGATTCCTTGCTCTGGGAGAAATGGAGCGGTAGTGAAAGAACTGGCCTACAGCAGCTAATCAGTCCAGATGCGCAGCTTCTTAGAGCGAAGTAGAAGAAAGCCAGCAGCTCAATCAATACATGAAGAATCGGCCTCTTCAGGATTACTAGCTCAATCAGCAGCTGTAGCCATCGTTGTATCGTGCACACAGCCCAGGGACGGATGGAAGTTGAGAGGGGAGAGAGGAAGATGAGGGGAGAGAAAGGGAGACGTCATTAGTCTGGGGAGAAGAAGTTGACTAAGACGTGATTGTGGAGGGCAGGGAGGCCTGGTTTCCAGTTCACTGCAGGGTTAGAGGTTCAGCTGAGGCCGTGACTCCAACAAAGCTGGATTCACGAACTAGTGCTGTTAAAAATTTTAATTATGCAGTGATTCATTGGATGCTTTGAGTAAAAGAAATAATAATCTTTTTTGTAGAAAGAAATCTAAAGGTTTTTTTTTTTGTAAGTTCCAGGTTGCATGTGATGAGCAGGGTCTGACTTTTGACTTCTGACTTTTTTTCTCAAAGTTTTTCTGCTTTTTGTACATTTGTTAAATCTAATGTGTCCTGATGGAAGGATTTGTGGGTTGCCCCTTAGTTTTCTGCATATTTTCATAATTGTCACACCAAGTTCTCCTAGTCAGATGATGCCTGCTCTTTATAAATCAGCTTCATCACCCTCCTTGCTAATGCTGTGAACTAATTCAGCATTAAGTCTGTCAATAATTTGGTCCATTGGTTCCCAAATGGCCTGTATAATCTTCCTCAGGCAGTGTAAGCATCGCTAGAATAGGTGAGTAATTTAATTTGACTAATGCATACTGGTAATATCGTTGTCCTTTGGATGGTAGAATAATTTACTGGCTGAATAAAGGAAGCTGAGGACACATTACCCAGTACACCAAAGCAGGGGAAGCTGTCTTGAAGTTATTCTATTGAGTCAAAAAGAATTTTCACCAATATATTTATGCAAATGTACTGTTCATTAAAAGGAGGGTCAGTCCATGGCAAACTCGACCAAAATTCAGAACTTTTCCCAGTTCATGTGAAAACTTCTTTTAAGTTCACAGGACCTTGCACCTTATAAAAATCATAAACTTAAATACTCTTTTTTTCAGATGTGAATTCTTGAAGGTTTGCCCTTTCCTCGCTAGTGTTTGTATTCTAAGAGTCATCTATTTCTTATTTTTCACCGACGCATATTCAAGAAACCCAGAGGATAATTTGTAATGCGTATTCTTGTAAGTAAGTGTTGCAAATTAATAAAAATAACATTTTTTTTTGTTTATATCTCCACTAGTTTTCAGCTTTTTTGGGGGAAACAAATTAGATTCTCTGCAGCTTTAATAGAGATCTATCATTTCCAGATATGTTTCTGTCCTCACTTTTCCTCACAGCATTACTTTTTAGAATATTCTGACTATATATTTTCCAAGTGAGTTGTTATGAAATAATCCAGAAAGTATTTGTAATTTCCAAAATGGTTGGACAGTGTGGTCTTCTCTCATGATGCGTCACCGTGCTGCCGTACACATGGCTCACTTCAGGGAATGGCCGATGTCGTGCGAGTGTCCCTTGGTGAGTTGAAGAGTTTACAAAGGCAAATAGCCTGGTTGGCCTACTGACAGATAGAAACCAGCAGCTGTGGGTAGAGCAGCACATTCACATACAAGGAATGCGACAAACATCGGTCTAGAGAAGTCCCGATGTAAAATAATACAAGTTCAACAGAGTTCAAAGCTCAAAAATCTATGGAAATGAGTCCGTTCTTTATCCTTCTTCTGTTCGTGTTGTCCGACTTAAATTGTCTCATTAACCACTTTCTCCTTATCTTCCTCTGTATCCTTTTTTTTTTTTGTCTCTGTCTGTCTTTCTTCTTCCCAATATTATGGTATGGGATAAAGAGGTTAAAACAGCTCAGAGAGAAAGAGATTGTGGACAGATAAAGGAGGGGAAGATGGAAGGGGGTGTTGATAATCTGCAAACAGATTTCCATGCTTATTACACTAATGATTTCATGATATTTGATGTAGCAGCGGGGGGTGGGAGGATGCGGAAACACGGGCAGAGAGGAGGTGTGTGTGGGGGGGTCTCTTTCTCCCTCTCATCTCGACGGCGCGGCTAAATGATGGAGTAATTTGAGTGACCTCTGACTTCGGGCAGGCCCAGACATAATTGCATGTCATTCTGGTATGGAAGGAGGGGAAGAGGAGGGAGACGCTTCACAAAAGTATCCCCCGTCTTTCACTACTTTGTTTCACCTCCCCCCCACCCCCTTTTTTTTTTTTTTCTCCTACATATCCCCCATCACTGTCTCAAGCTCCATCTTGTCGGCAGTCGCACTGTCGCTCCTCAAGTGTTTCCCAAAAAAAACAAAATAAATAAAGAAATAAAAAAATAAGACACCCCCCCCACACCCCAAAACAAAAGAAAGATTGCATTAATTTTCAAATGATGATATTACATTAAGCACAGAGATCTCATATATCAATACATGAGAACTACTCCCTTACTGTATGTGCTTCATCTTAATGGCATCGCTGGATGTCAAGGGCATGGAGGAAATTAAATCGGAAAGTGCAGATAGACCAAAGAAGATATTATCTCTGGATGATTGCAGTTTTGATAGGTATTCCAGTGAATTTCATTTTCTCCGGATGGGGAGAAGATGAGTTAGCCTGCACATTTGCTCATTTTTCTTCTACATGATTTATGTGAGTTGAGTATAAAACTCACCCCCCCATCCCCACACCCTCCCCCTTTATCGGGAACACATACATGCATGCGCGTCCACACACACACGACGTAGTAAATGAATGCTTTAGAGCGGGATCTTTGCCGGGGCAGTTTACGTGGGTGTATGTGTACTGTTTGTATGGCTGTATGCGGGGAAGTCGCAGTGCGTGGCGCTTTGTGCGTTTGTATAAACGTGCGTGTTTTAGTGTGTGTGTGTGTGTCTTTGTGTTGGTGTTTGCGTGTGAATACGGGTGCCTTAGATAGCAGCAGAGCCATCAGCGGGAATGATTCCAGGGAGACGGGGGAGTGTCATTACTCAGACTTGTTTACATTCTAAATACGTAATGAAATCTTGTTGGTAATAATGACGGGAATAAAAGTTTGGGAAATTGTAAAAGTGGTGAAGTTTGAGAAATGAGCCCCGGCCTGTGAAATAGCATTTGGGGGCAGGAAACGACATTATTATGCAGTGCTCCTGCCTGCCTGAGACATGAAGATGAACTGCTGGCGGGCCATAAAATGCTGTTAGCCCTAGCCTGAAGTATGGCACATTGTAAAAGAGCCCTGATCCCATATTGCCATTATATATAAAAGTATAGCCATACACAACATTATTTTTCATATAAGATGAGCTCCGATACAGTGGCTCAGGCCCCCCAAATACATACACTGATAGGCGGATTTTTTTTCCCCTCCTTATAAAATATATAAATAAACATATTGCCATGGAACCCATCTCTGCCCTGATCTTATAGACCTCGATATTAAAAACAGAAATATTGCATTTTCTTGGGGCTCTGTTTTCCCCTGTCCTCTTTTGGGTATGGGATATATCTGTGTGTTTGTTTGGGAGTTGGGAGGGTGGGGAAGAGGAGATGCAGAGCAAGGCTGAGTGAAATGCAACAAATGAAGGAAAATGGAAACAGATGAAGACTTTAAAAACATAATGAGATGAATATTGGGCATATCATCTCCACCATAAAGAGAGTTAGTTGAGGTGTGGGAGCTGAGAGTTCATATATTGAAACTGTTTATTGACAGTAAATAATGGTTACACCGGGGCAATTAAGATTAATGCTACGGTCGATGATGGGATTCATGTGCCAGTTTTGGACGTTTTGGGGGATATTTCAGATGAATTTGCGCAAACCTTGTTTTCAATCAGTCATTTTTTGCTTTATGGGTAGAGGGGAAAGCTTGAAAAAAAAAAGGTCCCAAACCCCATTGAATCCAGGGGGTTTAAAGCATTTTAACAGCTTCTTCACCTGTCACTATTTTTTTTCTGTTAATTGTAGTCATACTTTTTACCATTGATATTTAGTTTTATTTTGTTTTCGTCACTTATTTAAGATTATTTATGAGTGTATGAAGCTATCACAATTAAAGCTGGCCCACAGCTTATATTATTTCCCTTTATATATTGACATTAGGATAAACAATTACAGCAATTATATTATATTTTTCAGTGTCACATGTTATAATTCACCATGTGGCACTTCTTGGAGTTACCTGGGAGATGATTATCTGTTCACCTCAAGTTATGATCAGGAATACCAGCAGTAGTCACTTTTCCATTGACCCTCATGTTACACGAATATAACTTTTCAACAATTTCGCCAAAACTAATTGAACGTTTTTGCACTGGCAAGAGGTGGTTTTTCAGGCATAGCACAATTGATATATGATGCAAAACTCCAATGGAAAGACCTTTTTCCATAACTAGAGTCACAGGAATAAAAAAAAAAAAAAAGGATGTTGACAGACGTTACAACAAGTGATGAAAAAGAGTTTTAAAAGAAACATGAGACAGTATGTGTGGACGCACCAGGAAGCTGAATGATTTTTTAGCTTAATACGGGATAGAGGGGTGATATATATGTGTAAATCAACACTATATTTACGTTCGTCGCCATGTTTATGGAATGACTTCTCATGTCATCTCGCGATA
>JAPTYQ010000006.1:23265848-23288564 GCA_029814465.1 Ostorhinchus cyanosoma | reverse complement strand
ATCTCCTTCCTTTTTGATGTAATTCATTATTCATTTCGTTAGTTGAAAATGAAAAGAAACGAGCAGTCACTTTTTCACAACGGATATTTTTGTCCAAGAACACAACGGACAACGCATCTCCTTACAAAACTTGGAGGGAAGGGACTTCTGACATGCTTTACAAAGGTCCACATTTCTCTGTGACCACTGAAGCAAAATGTAGGTATTAAGTTATAGGTTCATGCCCTGAAATTGCATTTTGATTGATTCACCATATTTAAATTTATCATTGCAGAATGTCCGATTGTAATTTTTTGGGGGACATACAGTATTTAGAGGCTCCATAGTGAACGTGGAAAAACCATCATCTTCTGCAATAATTATTCACCAGCAAAACTCATGTAGTTTGACAAATGACTTCTTGTAGACAGTTGTTTTTATGTTCAATTATTGTCATATTTTGGTGAAAAAAGTTACAATTTCTCCAGTTTTTGTCATAACCTTTTATGAACACCTCTATGATTAGTAAATGAAATATAGAAAAACACCTAATCTTCACTAAAAATGCCAAATTTAGAGGATAATATTATAATAAATGGTGATGAATTAGTTAGTAAGGGTTAAATATAGGCAAAAATTCATTTTGAAGTCACCACAAAAATACATCTAGGTCTGTAAAGGTTAACCATGTGCATCTGTATTTTAGAAGATTTTACTGAGACAACTGCCTGCAACTGCAAAAGTAACTAAACTTATAGGTTGTTTTGTTGACTGATGATGATTATGTGTACGCTCTGAAAAGCTAAAAAATACTGTGTATTGTACTGCTAACAGCAAATAGTTTTCTTTCTTTTTAAGTCATACAGATGGTTTATGTAAATTATTTCATAAAAATCGCCCTCCTAAACTTTTACTGCGAAAACTTCTCTCATAACAAGTAAGTTGAGATGATAATTACACTGTTTGAAACCCAATGTGCAGCAATTTAAGTGTTATTTTGGTTCACATTTTGAGGTTTTCATCCCACAGATTCCATTATGCTCATAGAAAGGTACAGTGGGTAATGGGTCGGATGCAGCCAATCTGTATGCTGCTCAAAGTTTAGTATGTATCATCCTGGCAGTGTGCTTATGTATTCATTTTTTTTGGTGCTGGGTTTAGAGGAAGCTGAAAACCCGATTTAGGATAGCATGTCTAATGAGTTATATGTTAAAACTGTGGAACTGATGGCTGTCAAGGTGGTGTAGTAGTGAGTAAATGTGCTTAGGTCTTTAAAAAAAACAAGTCTGCGTCCAGTCTTTGTACAGTGAGTTCAATGTGTTAATTATTCAGTTGTGAAAATTCACAATACGAGACATAATGGATTCGTCAGACTGTGAGGGTGATTTGTGTGATGATTTCTTGTCTCTTCTCTCATTTCCTGTCCTGTTTCCTTCCATGAAGCTGAAAACAGTGTGTCTGTCTGTGTGATACTCCACTGGAGGAACAAGCCCACAGACTGTGTCCACACTGACACTGTCCTCCTCTGTCTGTGACCTCTGTGTCCTCATCATCCTCTTCTTCAGCCTCCTCCTTTTCTACACCATATCTGTGTACATTACAGTCTGATCCGTTAGGTCAGGTGGTTTATTGAATGACGCTTCTCTCCGGTTCCAAGAAGAAAAAAAAGAAATTAAATAAGTGTCCATTTCATACAAAGAATATTTAAGAAAATGTTTGAGTTTATGTGAGCTTAACCAGATTATAGACCAGTTCCTCAGACTCGCATAGTCATCATCTTTTTTATGCATTTTGTACAAGTTGACTAATTTTTGTTTGGAGTGGGAGGAGATTTAACGCAAGTTTTACTTTCAGAGATGCAGAATTAATGTTTATGGCACTGTTTCTGCTCAAAGTGTTTCATCTTCAGTGTAGTTTATCTGTGGAGAAATCGAGAGACCACAGCAACTGTCAACAATAAAATGAAGTGAAATAAGGTATTATTTTAATCAATTTGACAATATTTGTATTACTACAGGTAATAGTGAAGTCTTTTAGAGAATGAAATACTATACTTGTGGTTCACCCACTCTTTGGTTAGTTTTCATATACTTTTGTTATTATTTTGTCCTGAGTGGAAAATTTGTGCCAAAAATAACGTCTTGACAAGTTGACTTGAATTGGCTTAATTATTCGACTTCAAAACGTCATCAAAACACCCATATCTGATCGATAATCTGACCCACCAGCTGCCTAACTGCTTCAGTTAAGGGGCACAGTAACCAGATATTATGGCCATGAATTGTCCAACACTGAATCAACCTGAGCTTTTGCCTAATTAGTGACTGAAAATGACATTAAAAATCACCGCTCTCTCCGTTATTCACAGCACACATCACAAGTCAGACATCACTTAATATTCTTAATCATACATATCAGAAAATTGCACGTCATGTAAACAAAATGACCTGAACTTTCTCCTGTATTATTGTATTTGTGTGTGTGTGTGTGTGTGTGTGTGTAGCAGCTTGGGAACAGTTAATTACACATAAAGGGGTCCCCTAGCAGCAGGCCAGGAGCCCTAAGGGGCCAGTGTTGGGGCTGGTGGGATGGGAGAAGCAGATTATGGCGGTCTCGGGGCACCAATAGATGGCCCGATGAACCAGCAGGGGCCTCTTTCTTTTATTCATTCCCCCAGTGGACCTCTCCACAGGTCCTGAACATGAGGCCTGCTCACATTAGGCCAGGGCTGCATTTAGAAAAAAAAAAAAAAAGCTTATTGTTATGTCGAACATTTTGTTAGAGTAATGACTATAATAGAGCGTTTGAAACGGCAAGTGAATGATGTTTTAGTGTTTGGATGGTTTGGCATTCAGCACAGGTCGGTGAAGCCGGTAGAAGTGGTTTTGTATCGGAATAGAAATGGTTGGGGTATAACAAAGTCTTTGAAGAAAAAGCACCCATTCTGTCATGTATGTAACATACTACAGTATCGTCTTAATGAGGGGTGTGTGTGTCCAGGGGTGATAATCCCATCTCCTGTCTGCAGAGCCCCAGTGAAACCCTGCTAAGCCACTTCATTCACTTTGATCCAGTTTTGGGGGGCAGTTTAATTTCCCATAATGCCATTGATCAATGATTTCCTTTCAGTGCTGATGTAATTAGTGGTTTTAAGCCAGTTTTGTGGTCCTCTCTTACTGTGTTTCAGTGGGGGCTAGAATTTTTGATTGAAACACTTTAGAGAAAAATCAATATCAGCAGAGAGTTACATGGACATATGAACACAGACAGCTTTGGCTTCGTTTTTCTTTGTGTGGATGTAATTCCAGGCATTGTATGGGTTAAACATTTACATTTATTCTGCCTTTACTGCTAATCTACCACTTGGTGCTGTTTAGATAAGTATGAAAAATAACAGTCCTAACAATTAAAATCTTCCCCAAAAACAACTGCAGCTCTAATGCATAATTTATCAAATTAATATATAGATATAGTATTATCTAATTACAGAAGGATTGTTTAATGTATTAAGTTGATTAAGTGGTTAGCGTGAGCACGGTGGCCTGATTGCAAATGGTCAAATGATTAATTCAAGCTATCTTAGGTGTCTCCTGTCCCCACAGATGTTCTAGTGCTATTAGCTCCCACAGTACAAATGAGTTAAACCTTAATTTCATAACAATATCACATACATTTGTGTTGCTCTTTGTATAAATTAACCCTCAGTGATCTACAAGAATGTCTGGGGAAATCTATCATTTAGCATCATGAGTAAAAATTAAATAAATAAGTTAGTTTTGCATTTGCTTTTTCGAAGACCTGTAGAATTTATTTTAAAACAACTAGAAAAATCTATACTTTTTACATAGAACTCAGAGTATTTTTTCCATAGAAAGTTGTACTGTGTTTTACAATTAATTTTTTGTTCACATATAACCTGTCCTGAGAAAATTAAAGTCATTTATTTACTCAGAGGCAGGCGATGATAGTGAATATCCAAAAAAGTGAACCCACTGAAAGGCAGAGAATCACTTTACCTGACTTTTTAATATTGATAAGATTAGTGGTTCAAAGTGAATTTAACTTTTTAAAATAATAGATGTATTAGGTCTTTAAGAGTTAAGCAGGTAAATGTTTTTTTTTAACAGGCACGTGCTTGTGGTGCACTTTTAAGTCATGCTTGTCCTTAAAAGTTTTTGTCTGGTGTGAATTATAGAGCTATCCTCGGCTTGAGTCAACCCCCAGAGCCTCTTGTCTGTCATTTGTTGGGCAGGGTCAACATCCTCTCCATTCTGTCACAAAGACAAAGACCACCGGCTAAATGCAGGCCTGAGTGTGTGCTGTGTTTAGGCACACGCAGGCTCAGATGGTGTCTGTAAAAACCTCATGACATAATTCAATTAGGGCATTTAACTAGAGGCACAATGGCATAGCATTAAGCAGATAGCTTTAATTTGAGCTGGCAGCATTCGAATAACATAATCAAATCAGCTCTTTTATGGTCTGAAAAGCATAAAATGTATTAAAATAAAATTCGTTTTACTTCAATCCATCATCTTTAGTTTGTAAATGATCATCTGTCTTAAACTTAACACAAAATGCACATTTACATACATAACATTAGATGATTTGACGAGATTAAAATGCTGAAAATAAAGTAGCTGGTTTTGTCTTGACTGACTGGTGTCATAAAGAGATGATTGTGCCGTTGCTTGAGTATTGCATGAAGTATTTATTGGACATGGCTCTTAAAGAAATAGAGATTTATATTTTTGACCTGAGGGATAATTCTCCAGATCGTACATGTTAAATTAGACATATCTATTCCCACTTGACATCCCCCTGACAGTGACCTTGTGGTCATTAGTGACCAGTAGCCTTCTCTCTCATTTACCTGCTCTTCCTTTGAACTAAGCCCATCCTGCAGGGCGTACACATTCGCGTGGAAGGCCGGAGCATAAAATTACCACCAAATTCTCGGCTGAAGCTCGACGAGGTAATCATTACTGAAGAACCCTCAGAGTTTTTCGACCTTTTGAAGTGTGTCAGTACTTACAAAGATAACAATACTGCTGCCCTTTAACCTTTGTCGGCCTCTTCATCTGTGTGTGTGCTTGTGTGTGTGTGTGTGTGTGTGTGTGGACCAGGTTTCCATTGGCCTGGCCGGTCTTTAAAGTTGCTTACTGGTCTGGTTACAGCCAGGGGATAAGGCATGGCATTGAGTAGTTTCAAATGGAACCAAACTAAGCCTATATGCAAACAAAACCCTGGGAATTAGGAGAACTAAGCTGGCCTGCTCACAGTTACTCCTCGGCCAACGATGAACCACAGAAGAGGAGAGAGTTGAAGGAGGGAGGGATGCTCTCTGAATCCTCATGAAGGGCCTGTTCTTTTAATTGTGCTGAACAAAACAACAGGGGCTAAGTAATGGGGTTTTAAAGCGAAGCACATTTGGATAGATTGTGTAACGCCCTGTGTGGGTGTGAGGCGGGGAGCAGAGAGGAGGGAGAGAGAGCGACACAGAGGGCGAGTGGGCGGTATTGTGTGGCAAGAACAAAAGGCGAAAGTTGGCAAACGGAGGCACCCATCGAAAAGCCTGGAACCAAACTGGCCGGCTAATTACTGACATGCTTTGTCAAGGAGGAGGAAACACAACAAAACCAGGATAAAGATTAATTTTATACCTCATCCTCCTCGCTGTCAGACACACAGAGACAAATCCTGTAAATTGAAAAAGAAAAAAAAAAAACAGGCCAGGAGATAGAGGTAGAACGGATCAGAGGGATAAAGCAATGGGAGTGTAACATTACAAAGCAATGCTAGTAAAGCTTCCTTTATTCTGTCAATCCCTCCTCTCAAAAACATGATATAGACGTGTCTTTACATTTCTCCAGCATCTCTACTCAGACTCTTCCTAAGAAAAGTAAAGAGTTTGGGGAGAAGGTTGTGTATAAAACACACAGGGCAGATGTATCGGCCTGGAGCTGCTGCCCTTGTTCATATTTTAAGGTCAGTTATAAAAGAAACAAGAGCGGTGTAAAGGTTGCAAAGATGGCTGCAATGGAGCTGTAGTTAGGAAACACAAAGGGCAAGATCTTGAGTGGGTTGCAACACAGTGATATTTTGTGGAATAATAAACAAAGAGCGATAAAGAAAACAGGAGAGAGGAAAGGTGGGAATGAGTGGTAGGATTATTAACATTGGTGTTTTGTGGAGAGAGCGCTAACATCTCCTGACATGTTTGCTCTGCATCTAGCTCTTTTTGACTTTGGTCTGCCATTTTTCTTATTCTTTGCTCCTTTTTTTTATTTCTCTGTTCTATTTTGACAAGTGTTTCTAAAAAAAATGCTTGTCATCCCCAAACTATGCCAGGCCGGTTTTCTTTTTCCCCTTTTTTTTTTATTACCATGGAGGTTTCATGAGCGTACGCCGGCGATTTGGAGATGAAAGGGATGGAATCATCCCGATTCCTGCCCTGCCACTGAGCCGCTCAAACTCCCTGACAAAGCTGTCAGACTTCATTTTGGCTCCAACTGCCAGAGTAAACTTGCTCTGCCATTTACAATCAACAAGAGGCAGCGCAAAGTCCCGCTCCGGCCCATGTCAGAACCCTCCAACTGCTCCCCTTTTCACAAGCATTAAAGTGTATTTTCTCCCTTTCTTTATCTCTTTACAGTATGTCTGTCTGCTGCTGTTTCTTTCTTCTTTCCTTTTTTCTTCCCCTCTCTGTCTCTGGTGTGTATCTTTGTGTATTTACCCTGCTGAGTGTAGTTAGAGATGTTTATATCTGACATAAGACATGCACAAACAAACACAGGACAAAATGCACCTAGAGTTTTGAGCAGTAAATTGTTGCATCATACTTTCATGGGTTATGGTTACATTTAACAAAACCATTGTTTCCTTTTGTGTTCATGATCTTCAGTGTACAGTCATACTGTACAAAAATAACTTTTGATGATGGTAAAACTCCCAGAAATGTTTACAAGGCTCCTGATCTACAGGATCAGTCTTAGACATTGACAGTGTAAGTCTTTTCCCTCTGTAACCTTATGCACATACAGACCCCATCTCCAAGGTGAACCCAAAGAATGACTAGAACACATTGGTTTTGTCAATCATGTTTTAGGTTGTTGTCATCATACACTTTATATCAAAAACACTAAATGATATTCTTTTTTGGAATTGATGTTAATTTTTTCCTGCATTTGTTATTTTAGAACACCTGATAGTTAGTGTTTTCTCTTGTATGTAATCATGTATTTTAAACCTACAACTAAAAATAATGAATCAACATCCTCTGGTTAGCAGTTCTCAAAATAAGTTGGGATTTTTTTTTTCTTTGAGTGGTTGCACTCATAAATCAGGCTGCCCACTTTGTCCTGCATCTTTTTTTTCAGTAAACAATACATTTCAGTACTTAGGTTTTGATGCCAGGTGAGTATGCTAAAACTAACAGAAAGCACATATTTAACATGTTTTATATATGCATACTTGTGTAAATTGCAGTTTCATAGTTCGACATAGTAATTGTTGTTTCCCAGGCTGAATCTTGCATTGTTTTGAACATTAGATGTGACAGCCATGCAGCCTCAAAGTATCCCAATGGTCTCTTGCCAAATTACTTGTAGAAGGTGAAGTTATTTTGTACCAGTTTCCATAGGCCTGTAGTGTGTTTTGTGAAGCTCTGTTTCTTTACACGAGTTGTTATTTGGTATATTGCTGTTGGAGATGCTGACCTCCCGTATATGGAGGAGCAGTCACTGCAGAGCTATCCAACACTCCTCAGAAAGATACAGACTGTATGGAATGAAATTAATCAGCAGTAGGTTTTCACCTTACTCAACCTGGTTAGCGTGTCAGATCGCTTTTTTTTTTAGCTTTCATGTATTTGTGAGGCACATCACAAGTTGTGATGCAGTGGATGCTCCACTGAGATCTGGATGGACACTGGCAGGACACAGACAATGAATGAGAGAGGGAAGATGTTTGGCTTCTCTCCAGCAGTGCTGCTCCCGGTGTGAGGGAGAGGAAGACTCTCCATTCTCCAACTGGGCTTTTTCATGTAGAGACACCCAAGAGAGAATGAAGAGAAGAGACGCAGAGGTGAGAGGGTGCACTGAGATGTTCACTGGGAGACTTTTTAGATCTGCACCAAGTTCACCAGCATCCTTTGAAACATTAAGTAGTTAACTTTTTGTCATATACAAACAAAATACTGTCTTGAAATCATTGGGGATGCAGGGAATGTCTCATTTCTAAGACACATTGTGATTTTTGTAAAACTTTGTTTTGGTTTTAATATTACAAAGGTGAAACTGTTTATATAGTTCACTTGCGAACTCTCTTTCTGAATAACAGGAGGTCAGATTTATCAGATTTATGCTCAAGTTAATTCATAGAAAAATAGCCATGTGCACCATAGAGAAATTTCAGTGTGTGATGCATTAAGATGACAGTGAAGGTCTACATACCCAGCAGTCATAGAGCAATTAAATAACAGTCATTGTCAACGACTGAACAACTAAACTAACATATTATGAACCGTATTAAGTAATATAAAGGCTAGAAATTAAACCATCAAACACTGGAAATAATTGTGTCTTTTCCATAACACAACTGATCCAGTCATTTCTTGCAGCAGCAGTGTAATTGCTATGAAATAAAAACACTTTTAGTAACTTTGTAATTTCCTTGTTGCTCACCTCAGCATTACAAAGAGTGGATTGTGCACCTGCACAGTTTATTCTACCTCTCTCAGCCTAGTCTGGACCAATAGCTCAGCCGGTCTCAGCATGGCCCAGCTCGGCTTGGAATGAAACACCGTGTCCATAATCTCTGTGCCGGCATGTTAATTTTCAAGTCAAAGGGGCAGCTCCCTTTTCATCACGGCGGAGTCTGTGGAATATTCAGCGCGCTGCAGATGTTCATGAATAATGTCTGTGGCCAAACCCCTGGCTGAGGCTGGGGGGGAGGAGGGGTATGGGGAGAAGGGAAGGGAAGGGGGAGGGGGATAGTGAGGCCAGATGAATTACACGTAGGGGGGATCTGACAGGCGGCGTGGAGCTTTGTGATCATTCCAAAGTTCTAATAATCTCTCTCACCTTCTCCATCTCCCCAGTAATGAAAGAGAATAGGTGATTGCACCCCGGGCTATGTTCCCCGCGTAATGACTCCTCCAAAGGCACAGAGCCGCCAAGGAAAAATGAACTTTGAATGAGCGGCGAATTGGCTCTGACAGAGTGATAGACCGTGACACAGATTCTGTAGCAAAACAGACGTAGTGCTAATTGATTATCAATATTTTAAGCAAAGTGATGAAAATAAGCATTAAGAGATGAGAAAGAAGGAAGAGAGAAGGGAGTGCACAGCGTTACCTTCGAGGGGGGCTGTCATTTGTCCAATCTCCCTGGCTCTGTCTCTTTCCCTGAGCTTCTACTCCTCCAGCACCCAACCTGCCTCCCCTCCGTCTCCCCCATCGCTCCCCCCTCCCCGGTGCCATCCTCATTTTGATGCACTCCATCTTCTTTTCCTCATCATTTCTTATGAGCTGCTATTTTAACGTTAATTGCCAAATATGTCCCTGAACCTAACTATGAATTTTGTATCACTTTGCTTTATTTATTTCTTTGGTCTCACCTCTGATGTTCTGTCAGGCCTTGTTTTCGGGGGTAGTCACCTTGTCCTTCACAGTGTGTAGGAGTTGAATAACTTATTCATATTTTTTTTAAAAGAAGAAAAGAAATCAAACACTTATTCATGAACATTGTAGGCAATCACTGGCTGTGTCGTGAATTTATAAAAAGAGAATGTATTCAGGTTTTTTTTTTTATTGCATGCAAAAGAGCACATACACACTGATCATACACACATCCCCTCAATGCACATCTATGAAGACCAGACCAAAGAGCAAGCAAGGAGTAGCCGAGACCACCAAGTTTGTGTGTCTTTTCTGCGGTGCGTGTTTGTTCCTGTAATGTGGTCAGTTGTGCTGAGCTCTATAGACGCTGCCAGGGTCCCGGCTCTCTTGCCTTTCTTTTCTAAGTGGCCGCCCTCCTGAACCTCCTTGTGTCAGCACTGCGATTAGCGGCTCCAGTTTACCTTTCATGTGCGGGGGTCCTGATAGACTTAGTCCCATCTCCCCCACCGCAGCCACCGCTGTTACACACACACATGAAACACACCCTCAGTGGTGTGCCATCACAATGGCATCCAACAGGATTTCAGCAGGGGGACTAGAGCCTATTCTGTGCCATTCAGCTGCATGCTCAAGTGCATTCATACTGGAATAAATGAACTGATACACACACACACACACACACTAAACAGGCATATCGTCGCACCGAAATGTCACCACATGTTCTAAATCTTGAGTTTGGTTCTACTTATTTTGGTTTAAAATTTCCACATATCATAAGAAAAAGTAGCTAAAATGACCAGTGCTTTCAGAACTATTTACAATATTATTTTATGTTTTCATTTTAGTGACGTTGAATTTTTCAAGGTAAAAGAGATTCTTGTTATGGTGATTAAATGCAAATAACCATTCAGTTAACATAATATTGTAGCTTTTCTGGATTGCTTGCCTAAATCTGGCAATGGTTTTAATTTTTTACAACTTTACATGGAGATCTTGCAGAAAAAAATCACAATCAATGCATAAATTTACACTTGCAGAATTGCATATGGCAGACATTGCAGGTATTTGGGTGAATTTGTCCTTTTTATTTAAAAGCCACAAAGTAAAAAGTTGATGTTTCAAAAAGCAGTGTGACTACGTGAATAATTTGACAAAATATGGTAAATATCATTGCATATGGAGAACAGTGGCTGGGATCTCTTTTTTGTGTCCTGCGAGGGACCTTTGATGCCTGTAATGGGGTATTCCTACCACTAGGCCCAGTATGCTGCTAAAAGGTTAAAAGACAGACAAGGATGGCAGGAAGCAAGACAGGTATAAAAGAGAAAGAGGGTGAGAAAAAAGATAACAAAGGAGAAAAGGAGGACATAAATGAGACAAAAGAAAAAAATGAAGAGACAGTGGCATGTGGAGACATGACAGGGTTGAAGTTGAGGGTGAGATGTCATTCAGAGGCCCCAGGATGCTTAATATTTCACCATGTGATCCTTGCATTATGGATTTGGACTGATTGCCCTCGTAAGACCTCTGCTGTGCGTTCACTAGTTCATCTCGGCGAAGTTCTCACCACAAAACTTTGTCTAAAACGCATCCCCACCCTCCCACAAAGCTGGTAAAAAATCTCTAATACATACAGGGACTAATACACACACAAATGTAGTGCTTTTATACAGTATATAAGCCCTAAAAGGCATATGCATTTGCAATTTACATACGATATTTCCATTGCAAGGTTTCAGGGTTGAACTCTGTTTGACCTAGTGCGTTCGTTGTCGAGGCTTGGAGCCATCCCTCTCAGCCTTGTGTGTGTGTGTGTGTGTGTGTGTGTGTGTGTGTGCGTGTGTGTGTGTGCACAATATTCCTATGTGAGCCTTGTCGACATCCGTGTGTATTCCTCAGGTGTATCGATGTGTGCATATGTGTGTGCAGCCCATGGCAGTGCATGGTCCTCAGAGTAATCTCCCTCTCTGATCTCCCTGACCGCTGGAGGCCTCGGCTTCCCTCCACCTTTTCTACAGTGCTCCTCTTTGGCCTAGGGTCCACGGCCTACGTCTCCCAGAGAGCACCGCTTCAGCTGCACAGTCATGGGATACACTTCTGCCCTTGGGTTTATAGGGCAGTTTGGGGCGGTGGGCCTCAGCCACCCACATGCATCACAAAGATCCCACCACTCTATCGGTTATTTACTGGTCTGGTCCACATGAAACCTGTTCTCACACCAAAGGGAGTACACCACAGGGTTTCTCCTAAATCCCACTATGATACCAAACAACCAAATCTCCATTAAATTACAGCTTAAATACCATCTTATGTTACCTGAACCAGTTCATTCTTAGTTGATTGCGTTAATGTTAGGAAAGGGAAAAACAGCACGTTTCCATGTCCTTGTGTGACATTTAAAAGTTGTTGTAATACACTTAGATAAAGATAAAGATATTTGCTTTACATTCAAAAAACTGCTTGTACATTTTTTGTTGTTTTAGCATTTTGTAGTGTGTTCTGAAATAAGAAAAACAGTTGGACTGCTGCTTTAGTAAATTCTTAGATTTTTAGTCGACCCACATTTTCTTTTCACTACGGGACTAAAAGATATAAAAGGAGACTATTACGGTTAGATACAGGTATTATTTTACCCGACGTCTTAAAAAAAATGTCCACAGATGTTTATGATATGTATAAAATGTCAATGAAAGATGCAGACTGTTAGAAGAGGAGGAAAGGTTGTGCATTTTGAGAGCAGCTTTGGTCAATGGCTGGAAACTGCTCAAAAAAATGTTTGCATTTGCAGAAACTCATCGTGAACCTTAGACCTTACATCTATAGCTATGGGCTGTGTACAATGTAGGAAGAAAGCTGTCCAATTTAGCATTTGTTGACCTTTGAGTGCAGACTTTCTGAGAATATGGAACAATTTGAATTTTATAAGTTTATGTTTGTAGTTGGTATGAAAGTATGAACTTTTTTCCTTTTAGATGTAGCTCTGCTAGTCTCCTCTTAACAGATGCAATCTCAGCATGATCACTGAAAAGGAAAATGCAAACATGGAGCCCAGGTGTCTAGAGTTAAGAGGCTGTTTTAAAAATTAATAGAACAAATGTTGCACGAGCCAGGCTGCAGAGTTTTAAATGCGCAATTTCTTCACACCATAAGGTAAGCGATCTAACTTGACCCTCTCACTTCATGTCTGACAGTGAAAGTGTAGAGATCAGCATGTCATTCTACGTTTTTATCAGGCGTATCAGTGCAGTGTCAGCAGGCAGTACTGGGAACTTGTAACCGGCGTCTTCATTTAGACAATCATTCCTCGCTGATGCATCCATAAAACCACAAGAGTACACGCTCTAATTGATGCACCCCTAGCATCAGAATATAGCTGTGAAACAGAAAAAGAAGCTCTTCAGACGATTGGCAATGAATAATTAATTGATTTTGTAAGATATCTCTCTCTAATTGTTTAGTTTGTAAATATTTCATGGGTGTCATTTAAATCAGTCTGATGACAGACGCAGAGAACGGCCGGAGATAAAGATCATTCAAGCTGAGTTCTCCTGTTTTTCTGCGTAGGGGAATTTTCTCTGTGATTTCCCTACATAGGAGGGTGATCATATGGTTGTGGATGAGACACAGATTCATATACAGTACTTTTGTGAACTGATTACATATTCATGTGCGTTTTTGTTGTCAGAGGACTCTCTACAGCCCAGTACATGCTGCACTATATCATACATTACCTGCTTGTAATATATGCTTCGGCCTTGAATGGTTTTTTGCACTCTACTGCTAAATATTTAGGTATTTAAATTAGCCCATGTTGGATCTCCTCCTCTTTGAATGTCCTGTCAGGATACAGATACATTTTTGATATCTGCTGTGTCAAATTATGTTTCACAGCTACAAGGTTTAGTTGTGCTGAAACACAGGCACCTGCATGTGATAATGCAGACAGTCACATAAAAACAAGGCTTTACTGAAGCCCTTTCCTTATGCTTTCTGTGGACTGTGCCACCTAGTGGTTGCTCTGGATGTTACCGCTTTTTGAGACCATTTAACCTCTACACCCACTGTGGATTTACAGCGCACATCCACATTACCACAGTCCTCCTCATGTAGAATGGAAATCTTGAAATAAGTTATGTATTAGCTTATTAATGAATATATATCTGTTCAGAATAGAGTTAAGGTTATCTTCGTCATGTAAAACCTCTTAAACAGCACTTCAAACATGACTTCTATTAATCACAGTAGTTTATCAAATGTTTTTTTAAGGTATCAAACATTTAAGAAGATGTTTTTGATTGCATAAACATCCCTCTATCTCTGGGATAGTTTAGCGATTATCATAATTCATCAATTTTGTTTATGGGGCAATTTTTGTCAGTGCTACGTGTTCTGTCTCCATGCACAAATGACATTGTAGACCACACTATATCTGGGTGATAGACACAGAATTAGAAGTGGTGGAGCAGCAGTGATGCCTGCTTATGGGCCAATATTTCTCCTCTTGCAGTATTTTGTGTAAACATTGAGAGTTTATTAATGTGAAAATGAAAAGACTATGAATCATATCTATAGCTTCACTGAAAAAACTAGATCTCTGAAGTAGTGACTTTGCAGTAATGTCACTGATGAAGTGAGATTCTTACATATATCAAAGTTTTATACATAGATTCATGTTAGTTAACAGAATATGCACTACCTGTTTGTGATGTATTCCTTTTGTCCAGAATTTGGAGGGTTTTTTATAAACGTGAATTGATATCAGGTCTCATTGACAGTTACATTTATAAATAGACATTTTTGACATTGGTGATATCATTCTTACCATCACTGTGATTAGTCATTTCCTTTAGTTTTGTTCACCTCTACACAGCCAGAAACTGAAACACAATAGAACTGTATTGAATTGTCATTTATCAGAAACGCTAGACTGGTTGCATTGAAAATTTGTTCTACAAAAGTTTCATTACTCCTTTATAAAAATTGTTCATTTGCTATTGATGCTTCAGAACTAGAGGCCTGTTGCTCAGGAGCATTCTGTCTGTCTTCCCACCTGTCTGTCTGTCAGTCTTATTTTACATGTGAGGCCTGGTACTTGGCAGTCCATGTGTTTGACTGTCTGTCCTCCAGCGCCACTTCCTATCTTTCTTTGTCTCATCTTTCTGCCTGTCAGACCAGCTATACATCAGTGTTCCTTCACGTCTGTTTGTCTGTCTACCTGTCCGTCTCTTATTTATTTTTTTATTTATCGTCTTTTCTGTCTCTCTGCTGTTCAGTGCTGTTTGGAGGCCCCGGCTGCCGAGCCTCGCTGTAAAGTGCTTGGCTGATTGGAAGGGACATTTTTCCAATGGCGCTGCGCTGCCTCTAATATTCTGTTTGTCGTTGGGTGTGAGGCTGATTTATCACGCCTCCTCTCCTGCTGACATTCAGATTCACTTTGATTGGCATGGCAGGAATGACACCCACCACCACTACCAACGCTGCTCACATCACTCCAGTTATCACGTATACCCAAGCACTCACAGTCAAACGTGATGTTCTGCTAACTCACAGTCAAGTATACACTGGATATGCCTATTACGCCAACACATAACCACTTACGTTTTGACTCGGTGACACACACTTGCATACATATCCTCACTCATAAACTCTGAAAATACACAGAGTCTAAGTGGATAAGTGTTGTGCTGACCTCTGTCTTCTGCACGGTTATTTGTAAGTGTTGCACTGAGTTTATTGAACATTGTGGGCAGACTGCAGCTCTTATGTTGTTCTATCACCTCATGAACTCTCTAATATGATAGCCTTTCGCGCTTCTAATACTTACTGTACCAGGCCTAAGGCTTGAGCTAACACATTCTTGTGTTGAATAAGATCTCTCTGTGTCTTTTTTTCACACCTTCTGTCCCTCCCTTCTTCCCCCCAATCCCTCCTTAATAACTCTATAACTCACCTCAGCCTTAGATTTAATTGCTTATCTGTGTGTAAACGTATTAACCCTCTGCTGTATCTGTTTTTCTGCCGTCCCGGGGGCCCGACAAGCCTCTCTGACTGCCGTGCCTTACATCCAATGAATAGTCCTTCTCTGAGCGGTAATAGGGAATCAGCATCGTAGCAGCAAGCATTGGCGGCGTGTAAGAGATAAATCAGATTGGGGGTCTTGCTTTGCCAGTTTATTGAATCTAAATTGCGTGTGCGCCTGGCCCCCGCCGGCCCTACACAGCCCATCCATCTCCCGGCTGATAATGGAGCGGGCCCGATTCCACCTGGTGGGAGCATTATTACATTTCCCCTCTAACGAGACCCAGCTAATCCTGCCAAGGGAGGAGGACAGGAGAAAAGAGTGAGGAGGAGAAGAGAATAGCAGAGGAGAGGAGTGAAGGAGAATGAAGAAAAGAGAAAAAGAATGAAGAGGAAGAGAAAAGATAGAGGAGGAGATTCTGCCGAGGAAAGAGTAAAAAAAAAAAAGAATGCGAACATCCTGGCAGCCGGCCTCTCCCTCCCACTCTCCTTCTTTCTCTCTTTCTCACTTTCTTCCTCTCTGTTGTTGTGCATAAAACATCTTCTAGCGCCATCAGAGCTACATGGCCCCTGGGCCCCTGAGCTGCAATTACACTCATAATCACAATGCGATTTCACTGACACTCTCCACCCCTTCCCGCTGCCATTCCTCCTCTTTCCCTCCGCCCCTGCAGCCAAGAGTGAACGAAGTCTAAATGAAGTGAAAGGCCTCTCCGCTCTCCAACACCGGGCCGTTTATTACCCACTTTAATAAAAGTCCATCACAGAATTATCCTACAATGAACTGGAGCCACTAAGTTGCCAAGAAATATACTTCCAATAAGCGTCTCCTGCACACAGACAAGCCTATACCCCTGCAGTGGATACACAGAGTACCACTGGTGCAGTTTTGATGCGCATTTCTTTTTCCATGCTTTTAACATCACAAATGTTAACAGGCTTTCCATGATCGCAAAGCAAACTGTGTTGCCTTAATGTATTTTTTTTTGTAGTTGATGTTTTTAAAAGCAGAGATCCTTATTGATGTAATTAAATCGTATCCCTGGCTCAGTGCTCAGGCCTACTTTCATTGTTTTGAGGGGGCAGGAGCCCCGTGAGGCAGTGCACTGATGAGAGATGGATAAACAGTTTGATTTGCTGCTATCGCCCCCAGGCACAGTGTACTGGAGAGATGAGCAAGAGAAGGAAGAGAAAGCACAAAAACGGGGAGGGCTGGGAGAGGGCAAAACATAAGGAGAGAAGAGAGAGCGAGAGGATAAGAGAACCTGTTGGGGGAGGGATGAAGGGATAGAGGTGGAGGATAAACATGCAAACAAAAAGAGGCGACAAATCACTGCTGTTGTTTGTGTGCACGTTTGTGCGCACGCAAGCAAGGTTTTTTTTTTTCTTATTTCTGCTTGTTTGTCGGTTTCCCTCGCTGTCAGTTCTTCCCTTTTCCTACATGGCCCCCATCTATTCGTCTATCTTCCTTTCCCTTTTTTCCTCCTCTCGCCTCCCCATTCCTCCCTCCCGCTCCATCACACCACCAGTACTGCTCTGTCTCCTACCTGCCTCTCGGTAGCCTCAAGCAAGGAGGGAACTGAAGAACACTGAGAGGAGTTTACTCGCACACATACACAAATACACACATTTGAGCATTCAAAAGAGAAAACTCATGAATGTAGAAGGTTAGATAGGCAGGATTATGCCGTCTATGGTTTGTTTATTGGCACAAACCTGCACTCACAAACCCACGAACTTAGTAAGATGCGACTACGTTAGCTAAGAGAAATGGATCGGTTGTTGGATTGGCTATGCATGCTCCCACACACACACACACACACACACACACATACACACCATAGCTGAGGGAGGTAGAGGAGGGTTCAGTCATCCATGTAGAGTCATTGTTAGTAAAGATGCGGAACCTCCAGACTTAACCAGCCGTAACAGCAGTGTGACGGGTTCTTTGTCTACGCCAATTACTGAACAAAAACAGCAGCACAGTCACTGAGAGACAAGCGCAACCCATGGCCTCCTGCATCCAAACACACACAGATGTGTATGCGTTAGATTTTTATGCTATATACTGTATTTACTTAGAGTGCAAACTTCATCAGTTATGAAACCAGGACACACATGCATCTCAAGCGGTGCATTTAAACCACATTCGGACACCCACAGCTGTGCCCCAACACAAACATTCTGTATGCGCACACAAACACTTACACCCACTCTTATATTGTATTAACTTCCCCAAAACAGTACAGTGCTCTCATTCTCTTCCCTTGTCTGCTTGCTCTCTTCTTCTGTTTCGCTCTCTTCCTCTTTTTTTTTTTTTTCTCAAAGTTTAAACTCATTAAGTGTAATGATATTGGAGACTCAATTTTACATAGCTCACTCATCAACCAGTAAGATAGCAATAAAGGGGAATGGCTCCACTGAGGCCCTAACGCTGCAAAATAAATGATGCGCTGCAACGGAAATGTAATTAATTTAGAGGCAGTATTGATAGTCCTGCCATACACGGCATTATATTTTTTAATGTGGCTTAACATCTTGATTATTCAGGGGGAAAGGCGGTAGAAAAGGGAGCCGAGACAACACAACTCATGATGAGAGATGCTTAAAATGCCCTGACGAGTGTTTACTCCCGCTGCCTCACTTTCTCTTAAGCTTTTCATTACGCCGAGACGATAAACACCTCTCAGGAAGATGCGCTGTCTTGTGACTTTACAGGGGTGTAAGGGAAAAGTGGAGAGGGGTGCTGGCAGGGAAAAGAGAAGGAGGCATGATTCATTTTTTTTTATTGATTTGAATACTTACTGTTGATTTTCTGCACTCTCTGTCATATGTATCAGTGTGTTTCAAAACATTATATCCCCCACGGAAATAACTTTTATTCCCTGTGTTTTTAAGTTGTATTATCACACACGTAAATGGAAGTTTATTTTAATTTAACACCCTGCAGTCCCCACCAATTCAGTCAAATATAGGATAATAAATTGCACCTCATGTAGTACTCAAGTATAGAAGTATATAATGGGTTTCTAACTTTCTGTGTCTTAACTGTGTTCTCATGTGTCTGTTTTTCCAGCCAAGACGGACGAGGTGCTAAAGGCCAAAGTAGCAAAGAGAGAGGAGGAGGCCCGGAAGAAGCAGGAGGAAGGTAAGTGTGTGTTAATATGTGGTGTGTGTAGTTGTCACATCCACCATATTGACTCGACAGCAGTTAAGTCATCCTGAGTAACAACGGTCACCAAGGGAAACAAGCCGATATTCTGAAATACCAAAATATTTAAGTTGCTGGCAAGTTAGTTTTTAAAACAATAACATTATTCAAGTTAGCCTCAGTGTGCCTCCATCATGTAGCCATTGATATTATCTTTGAGGAGTGAAAACACAAAACACATAATTGTTTTCTAGGTTGTAAGACATCTGTTGCACAACTACAGGGTTTTTTTTTGGTACATTGCTTTCCTAAATCAGCTGGAGCATGTTTATCTGGTGGAAACAAAAAGAAAATTTGTTATGTGTCCAAATAAACACGATTTACACAGCTTGCATGTCATGAGTATGAGCTAACAAATGTAATAAATTAAATGCAACAACCCCAGGATGTGTCTGTGTTTTGCCAAATGTCATTACGCCCCTGATTGTCACATCAGGTGTGTTTAAGTAACACCAACGTTTTATCCACTAAATTGTTTTAAATATGTTTGAATAACCCTCCTTGACTTATAAGAGACAGTGCGTCTGTAGTTAAGTGTGATCTATCTGTGTAATCATGATGTCAGAGATGCTTATTACACGCTTAAGTTTTTATGAAGACAGCTGTAATCTACACGAGGATGCATAGTCGATGTGCAAAGCAGAAATGTGCTGATCCTTGCTGGCTGTAAATTTAACCTGCCAACCTGAGACCCCCTCCCACTAAGATTGGACATACACACACACACACACACACACACACCAACCATCTCGATACGCATTCATATAAAGTCAAGAGTAATTTGCAGTGGATATGCTAGAAGTAATAAAAATCCTTAGATAGAATAATGACCCTGGTCCCCGTTCTGACCAGAGCATGATATTAATGAGAATATCAAATGTGCTGCTATCAGCTGCTGTGTGTGCGTGTACGTGTGTGTACATGCACTTTCAGATGTGTAGTAGCATAGTTTGTTCTGTCGTGGTGTTTTTAGCTCTCTTTTCTTTTGGTGGATTTTTTAGTGTTTGCATTGAGTGGGCATCGCACTGTGACCTTTAAAGTTAGTTGACCTTTTAGCCAAATGAAAGTCCAGCCATCAGAAATTAATTAGCCCTGCACACTTGCTTTGGTCTGTCAATTCTGCGAAAAATGGAACACCCCCCCCCCCCCACACACACACACACACACACACACACACACACACACACTCACTTTTTCACCCCATTTTGTTTTTCTAATTTGTTTTTATCCCCTCTGTCTGTCATTCTCTCATTAATATTATTAATTTCTCTTTCTCATATAGGGCTATTGTCCATATTCTGTCCTCCTGTTAATTTTTTTTCTCCTCCTACTGTCTGTCTCCTCTAGTCTTTTTCCCACCCCCATTTGTGCTCTTCACCCATTTCTAATTCTTGCTTGCCCTCTTTCTATTTCTTTCTTTCTCCTTCCTTCCTTCCTTCTTTTTTTTTTTTTTTACTCAAGTTTCTTTCGTCTCTGTGTGCAGGCATTGCTAAATTGGTGACTAAGTATCTTGCTTGGGGCAACAGAGCGAGGCTCCCAGTCAAATGGCTTCCTGAAGCAGAGTTCACTCTGCACTGTTGCCTCTTTTTGGAAACGGTTGACTTTCTCTGCCCTGCACTCAAAGCCTCCATCATCTCTCACTCCAACTGTTCCTCCTGTGTGAAGTTAGGTGTTGTGCTTGATTGTGTAGTGGAACAGAGCATACAGCATGCTGTGTAGCCTCCGCCTTTGAGGAGCAGGACGATCATTTTATTCCTTTCCCTGGACAGGGACACATGAAGCGAGATCAGAGAGGCTTGACAAAGTGGCCCCGATGACTTACCCTTGCCTTGGAAGTTAGAAAACCCAGTGGCATTCTCATATATACACACACACTCTCACGCAGACACACACACACACACACACACACACATAGGCACAGTCAGCAAGCTTCATCCTCTTCTGCCCTTCCTCCCAGCACCATGTAAAATGGAGGAGGTAAGCCACTGCTGCTGCTAAACAGCAGATCATCAGGGGTCTCTGTATTCCCTGCAGGGCCTCTTAGAGGTCAACACAACTAGAAAGTTTACACTTGAACCGCTAAGTCAACTGAAATGAGAAAACCTTTAAAGAGAATGGAGGGGAGAAGTGAAGAACACTACCTCCCACACTCGTCGTTCATAAATAGATTCACATCCTAGACTGGCGATGCATTTGAGTTAGTTTAGCCCTAATCGAAACCACCGAGATCTGATTCATGTGGATGCTATGATATGCAAGCTATTATTGTAGCGAACTGTGGCTGCATACTGTGGAGCCCTGTGAGAAGAGAGGGGTTTTTATCAGCAGGGTTTAGTGAGAGAGAGAAAGGAGAGGATCAATAACTGGCCCTGTGGTCATCAGTTAACAAAGTAGTCTCCACTTAAAAGGAGAGTTTGCCTCTCTGGTTAAGGGCAGCCAGATGATGCTAGTGGTTGAAAAAGGAAACGTGATATGAAAGGGTGTGAGAATGAGAGGGTAGGATGATTTCTTTGTTAGTTGCATGCCTTGTTTAGGCTATTAAAGCTGAGAGATGTTGTTTGTTTGCCCAGGAGGCTTTTAGCTAACATAGTGTGTCCAGCTATAATAAGGATGGACTGACTGCCAGTGCAACACAGCCTGTTTGTGAAGACTACACTGTTAGTATGCACTTTTCTAGCTGAAGTGTCTTGAGAATGCAGTCTTTGTGCGGATGGAGTATGTGGGCCCGTACAAAAGTTGTTAAATTACCAACATTGTGAATTTCCATGAATGTAGTCTTCTTGCTGCTTTTATAATATCTGTAAAATACCATGACCTATAGAACTGACAGTCAAGTACATTTAACCGGTCATACTTTAACTGAATAGGATGAAGATATGAAATTAGAGAAACTTTTTTTTAGTCAATAAAATGTCAGTCAATACCCACAAATGTCAGTTATGTCACTCACATGTTCATGACCAAAAAAACTCAAAAGCCCCCAAATCTTCCCTTTTGATAAAATTTCATACATAAAAGCATTTGATCAGCAAAAAATCTTGAACCAAACTAGTTTTGGTAACATTTCCATACAATTACTGTAATTGATTATGTAAATGACTGATTATTTAATAAAATATTTAGAACTAAAAAAATACAAGAAATACAGAAGGAAGAGAAAAAAGAAGGAAGATTTTTTTGCTAAATAATGCCAGACATGTTTTCTGCCTTTTCCCCTGTATATCAACATGTAAGTCGGATGTTCTGGGTTGTTGTTTTGGTGTGTTTAAGCGTGATTGGTGTGCGGTTAGTCATCAATCTGGGCCTCATTAGGCATTTATAGACTGTGTGCTAATTCCTGCTGCGTTACCTCATATACTTGTCCAACGCATCAGCCAGTCGACATGGAAATTAGTGTCAAATGCTTGATAACCCCAATTCATTCCCACACACTAATGTGCCACTTCAAACAGCCAAAACACACACTCTGAACACTGTCATCTAGTGAAATCCGGGTATGGCTATGTGCTGCTTATGAGGCAGAAACATCTTTTCATTTGTGCAGCCATTATCCAACACAGAGAGTTATGTTGTTCATCATTGGACACTAGCCTATAGCCTGCGGATGATATTTTAGCCCCTATGCTGCTCTGTCCCCATTACCTCAAACCACTAGCAGATTGGGAGATCATATATTTTAATGAGACGTATAATAGCTCTTTAACCCATATCATTAGGGGAATATATACCTACCGTTTGCTCTTTTGGCAGTTAAACGAAAGGACTGTTTCCCTAATTACGCAGTGTGTAGGACAGGTCATGGGTTGGGTGTGTACCTGTCTGTGTGTGTCTGTTTTCAGGAATTATATGACCATTAAATATTCAGCTGCAGGCCCCCTCCAGTCCCCCC
>JAPTYQ010000006.1:23243992-23254140 GCA_029814465.1 Ostorhinchus cyanosoma | reverse complement strand
TGTGTGTGTGTGTGTGTGTGTGTGTGTGTGTGTGTGTGTGTGTGTGTGTGTGTGTGTGTGTGTGTGTGTGCACATTAAAGCTGCACGTGGTAAACTTGGAAAACTGTTTTAATCCTTATGTATTTAAAGAACTAGACTATGCGTCGTCACCAGGTTTGGAGCAGTGTGTGTCATAAGTGACGTGGAGAATTTAGTAAACGCATACAAGAGTGTGACAGAAATACAGAGGACACATTTTCGTGACTTTGAGTCTCTTTTGCCAAATTTTAACAATGTGATTTTCTTTGATTAAACTGCCCAAAAATGTTTCTCGTCCTCACTACCCACTGTAAATTAAACCACCACAATGTCCCCTTTTCTGTGCCACGACATATTAATTTTTAATATATCCCTTGACTATCTTTTAGCTCTGTTTTTCTTGTGTAATTCCAAAACACTGCCAAAGATTTGCTGCAATTTGTGAGACCTCAGTAAAACAAGCAGTTAGTTTTCCCTTTATTTATTTTTCTCCCACAACAAGTGCCATGGTAATTTAGCTGGTACGGTAGTGCACTCAATTACTGGAATTAATCAGCAGCAGCAATATATTCAGCTCGGCTGCTCTTGATTGACAAACTGTAGACCAAAGTCAAGTTTGCAAAGACTGGGCTACCACAGCCAACAGCCAACGGCCTCTTCTCACTCATAGACATGTGTTGTTGAACAGCTCCCTCTCCTGGTTGGAAGGTGTAACTGCAACACAGTGTCCACATCTTCAAGGCTGAAGGAGATGAGCTGAAATCAGTTTCTATTGGCTAGTTTGATTTTCTCTGCCCATCTTCTGGTCCGAATCAATGAAGTGGACAAACATCTATTAAGAGAGAACAATAGCCTATTGATTCTGAGCCACTCATCAGCACCACTGTCTGTCCAACTAATTTCAGTAATGAGATGGCAAGTGAGTTTTCCGACTGCGTCCTTTATACACTCACATGAATAGATGTAAACATGCAAAGATGTAAACACAAGTTTATATTCATTGCTCATTCCGTACCCATTGCTCTAATCTCCAAATACAAACATTGTATTAATTGGGGTTAATCCCATTTCCTGGATGATAGAAATGGCTGTAATGTGTCTCAGTCTCCGGGTATAATTGCCATACAAAGATAGAATAAATATAAAGCAGCACAGACTCTACATTTACTTGTGGTTACTTTTCTTTTCCTAGTTGTCTCTTTACTCCCAATGTTTTCTCTCTCTCAGCTTTCACTTCATCCTGCCCTCATCACTGACTGAGCAGCGTTCCTAATGCGGTGACAATTGAGTCGACCTGTTAAATTAATTTGCCAGATAATGTGTCAATATTAAATATCAACTTTGACCTCTCCGAGCTGAGGAGTGCGCTCACCCAGCTAGAGTATTGATTTTTGTCTGCCTCTAAGCTCGCCCAGCCCGCACTCAAAGTCCATTATTTTTGATTTTCTCATGAAATACATATCTTTTCCCGCTGACATCTGACAAACAGCATATGGAAGTCATTTTATCTACCAATAATGTGTTTGTCAAAAAGTCTGAGGTCTTAATGGATTCCTGCAGCGCACACGGACAGCCCAGCAACAGACGGGCCTGACAAGGAGATACTAGCAGATAGGGTGTGTGTGTGCACGTCAGCATCGGGGGTTTGTGTGTGTGTGTGTGTGTTTGTGTGTGTGTGTGTGTGTGTGTGTGTGTGTGTGGCTGTTCTTTATGTAGGGCATCCATGCTCAAAGGACAGCAGAGACAGGGTAATTGAAAAAGTAAATTAATTGTCCTGAATTAATTGTCCAGTCATGGGCGTTCATTCTGACACGTGCACGCTCATGCAGCTGAGCAGTGAGCGGCGGTGATAGTGGTGTGAAGGACAGGCCGCAGTCTCCAGGAGGATATTGGACCAGTGTTCAGACTTCATCTAGCAGCCCAGTCAAGGTAATGACTATTTTTGGAGCCGCTGTGCAATGTGTCTGAGCTCACATATTCCCGCACAGGGTGACAAGCTGATAGTCTGTCATAAAGGGACGCTTAATTCCACTTGTCACTCAGTTGTCCAATTCTGCAGTGCATTTAAATCAAAACTGAGTTTGTTTGAGTGCTATTATGAACTATAATAGGTTGTGTGCACCTTTGGTCTGTGGGTGTGGGTGTGGGTGTTTGAGGGAGCATGCAGCGCTTTGCTGTGAAAGCTGCAACAAATATTCATTTATTCATTAAACACCAGGCCCATGAAGATCTGTTGTGACACCCTTTCTGTTATTGCTAATGGATTGAATTAATTCCTGCCATTAGCCCCAATTGGATAGTGTGTGCGTGCATGTGTGTGTGTGTGTTCCAGTGTGCTGCACGTGTGCTCGCCTTTTTATGCCAACCGTAAGTGTGAGTGCAAAGTTGGTAATTTTGCTGGCACACGTGTACATGTAGGAGTTCTAGTATCATGGTGCTGTGTGTGTTAGTGTGTGTGTGCTTGTTTTCATGACACAGCCTACATCAGTGGAGCAGAGAAGCATGGATGTCTGCTGGATTGACAGATTGAGAGATGGGAGAGTGCAGGAGAGGACGGATGGATGGGGGAGAGAGGGATGAATATTGACTGATCAGTGGAAAGATTGACAGCCACAGAATAATAGGAGCATTCAGACTCTGTCTTTTTTTTTTGTGTCGCCAACTTTCCAGGCACACCTATTTTTGCCCTCCTACGCTATGAAGACTGTTCTTGAATTCTAGAAATGATTTATTATCTGATATGCAGAATCCTGATGTGTTTATATCCAAGAGTAATTTACTGGAAACCCTTTCTGTCTTTTTGTTTGATTGGACAAACCAGAGCAAAATACTTTCTGATAGATGAAAACTGTATGAAACCTAATCACATTTAGTCTCCATAATGAAATTCCATTGCAGTGAGTTTGTGTTCATATTTTGATTATTTTAGAATGCATTATCTCAGTGTAATTCACTGTCTGGCTATTATGTTGTTAGTATTTTTTTCCACTTGCCTTTTGTAATGGCCCCATGCCCTTGGATAACCAAGAGTCCTTTTCATGGAGGCAGAGATTAAAATAGGAGAATATCAGATATTTTAGATTGTATGTGTCAAAGAGTATTATACAGAGAGATAACATACAATCAACTAAGCCCAGTCCAAATGAAATCTGGTGCCTTTCAAAACATGACAAGGGATGGTTGGTCCTCTGTGGGTTTGTGTACAATCATGTGTGTGTTTCTGGACACTCGTGCGCATGCTTTTGTTCATCGGCTCCCATCTGTGTTACATGTGTTTCAGAGGGAACTTCTCTGGAGGAGCAAGTGCGAAGGATAAAGGACATTGAGGCCATCGAGAGTGATTCCTTTGTTCCTCAGGCTTTCAAATCATCCAGGGATGATATAAAGGTGCGTTCTGTCTCTCTTTCTCTCCCTGCCCCTCACTCTCTCTATCTTTTCACTCCGTCTCTTATTGAATTTCCCTCTCTGCGATGCTGTGCCGTCTGTCCAGAGACAGCCCAGGCCAAATCAAACATCCCCATTCAGCGCCGTTTGTTCCGAACTGAGACGGTTTCATCAGACACTCCACTGTTCGCCGCCTCCAAAGCAGCAGCACCCACACAAAAGCCACAGCAGGCAGCAGCCATCCTCTGCTTTCCCCTCTCAGTCTCTCTCTCCCCCCTCTGGTTGTGCAGATGTAGACAAAACACAGAAGTCATTATTGAAATGTTCCCATCTCTGAAGGAGGCGGAATTAGATTTGTTGAGGCTCATGGATGTTTTGAAGAAATAGGTAACATGTGACAGACATTTGGGACACAAGTCAGTGAATCTGGCAAAGGTCGAGGCCCGGGTGGCGGCAGTTTGGACTGGGCTGAACCGGTCTGCCTGGGCCTGGGCCGGTTGCACAGATGGACAATATGTTGTATAATAATAGGCCTTACAGACTTTTAACCTGCAACTTCCACAAGATCAGCTGTGTGGGCAGGTAATAACTTTTTACTCAGATCTGTTTTTCATGTGTTGAACTTTGGACCATTCATCTCTGAACATACAGATGTTGACTCTATAAACATAAAAATGGTGAAAGACAAATTATAGGAACAGAAAATATTTTTTCTCTAAATATTTCCAGAAAATCACATTTGAATGATAAATAGATGAATCTCCTGGGCATATTTCTGCCTGTTAAGCTAGTATTTCATCTGGATGAGTTGTTAAAATGTTTAAATGTCACTTTTCTATATCACATTTTTGGGTTGTAAATAGGAAAGCATTTGTAAACAGAACTATTTGTAGTAGACTATAACGTATTGCATAGATTTGGGTTATGTTTGTCATTTACGGGACTATATGTTAATGTTAATTAAGTATTTTTACTCAAAAGACTAAAGTAATACAGATGAATAGCCTAAAAATGTCCATATGATTGGGGGAATGTATTTCTGATAAATAAGGAACCATTTCATCTTATATTTTATTTATTTAGATGGTTATTGAGGAAAAAGTAGTGAAACCTAAATATAGGTATTCTACAGTATTTCATCATTTCTTTTTTCTTTCTAAACCAAACTGCATTTATTAGAAATGTATATGAGGATGTCATTACCGAGAATTGTGATGACCAGTCAAAAGATGCAATATTTGGCAGATCACCATAATTATTAGCCAGTGTGTTTTATATTGCACTCACTTTTTTATCCTGCCAAATGAATTTCAAATAGATCTTTCCAACTGGGTAAACATTTGCTCTGGGGCTTGTATCAGGAGTGTTTGAAGCATGAATAGACTTGGCAAAGTATTAGTTTTGATATTTCTTCTCTGTCAAGTTCAAGAACGGAGAAAATGCCATCTTTCCAAATATGGGGCTTATTATAGTTTAAAGTAGCACCTCTACAGGGCTTTACAGATGGCAGCATGAAGGGGCAGAGAGCCTTTGTCCTTCTTAGGTGAAAAGGGGACCAAAAATGTCTTTGCTCTGACAGAAAACGGTTTACAATAACTCTGCTTTATAAATGATAAGGAGGTGGTATAATGAAGCATGTGGTGATTTGCGTTTCAGTGTTTGCACGTGTGAGCTACAACCCTCGTTCTGCATTTGTAGATGTAACCCCTCATTTCCAGAAAATACATTCAGGACAGTAAGAAGGTACTGTGCTGATTCAAGCCACATATATAAAGATGGATGATTGATGTACAAAAGTCAGAATACAAGCCAAACGATTTACAACCTTCTGCAACAGTGTCATGCATCAGCCAGCCCTTCACTGCCATCTGCTGGAAAAAAAAAAAAGTCACACTACATTTCACAGTTTCACAAGCACATGCAAATTCTGCTTATTGTACTGTTTTATCTATATGTAGGATATAGGATATAATGAGTCTTTATATACTGTAATAGATATGATTTCTTAGAATATTTTCCCAGTTTTCTGTGCTCTTTTTGGGGCAGTTTTGCAGCTATATGTAATACTTTCACATTCTTTCAGGAATGTATTCAATGATATTAATGCTACAACCACACGTTCAGAAACGACTTGTTTGCATAATGTCTAAAAACACAAAATACGTTGACCCGCTCTCAGTTAGTAGATACTTATGTTTTTGATTTGCTCTTATTTTACCTTAAATAGTCCCATTTTGTCTGTTTTGTATCAGCTCCGTTAAATTTCATGTCACGTGGTCGTCTTAATCTTTTATGTGTTGTGCGTCAGGTTGAGTCGTCCGAGGTGAAGCAAGAGTCGGAGAAAGCAGATTCTCTCGGTGTCAGTCTGCCAATGTCCATAGTCTACAACGACAGTGACACACTCGCGCATCCCAGTGTAAGTTGTTAACCTGGCAAACTACACACGGTTGTTTCAATGACACCAGTTTGTGACAGCAGCCTTTTTAGCGTCCTGTGAGCCAATAATCTGTCCTCGGGCAGAGCTAACAAAAGTTGATTTCTCATCTTGTCATGTTATCTTTTAGTATGTCTCGGTTTTTTATGAGTATGATACTTACTTTTATTGAGCTGTGGGAATAAAGTTGAAAACTTTTCATGTGAAAGACATATGGCTGCTGTTACTACCACTACCACCACCATACCATCACTCTGGCATATTCCGACACTGTGTCCTGTACACTATAGGACACTGCAGTATAGTAGTTTATATCCACCTAACATCAACTCCTCCCTTGCCCGCAGACCAATGATGAAAAACGAGAAGGAAAACTTTAAACTCCAATAACGCTCCCTGGGGCTTCCCAGTCATCTATCTCTACTGGGGAAACTAAGTTATGCCCTGACGTATGCAGATAACCCCCTCACATATACACACACACACACACACACACACACACACACACACACACACACACACACACACACACACACACACCACCCCCCCAGCTTAACTGTGTGCACATACACACACATACACACTTTCAGACAGGCTGATGTATGGTAGCAATATGCCCCAGGCGGGCCTCGGCCTCAGCTCTAGCTCCAGCTCCACTTCCAATTAGAACAGATGAGTCCCATTAGCCCAGCCCAGATACTGTCATCCCACACACACAGCCTCATTAGCACCATGACACCAGTGTAGGGCCGACAGACAAGAACTCACTGGTGTTGAATCTAACACACAGATAACATGCAGCGCGGCTGTAAGCAGCGTAGGTTAGGAATGAAGGATTGACGTGGCCCCGGTTGATCTACAATCTGCATAATAATAGACACATATCATCACATAGATGTACAGTATGTACACGTAGCCAGCATGTCAACATTATCTCTCACACACTGAATATAGAAATGATCTTCCACTTCTCCTCTTTGTCTTTGTGTCTTGCCTCTCAGTCTTATTGTCATTATGTTACTTCCTAATAAACAGATGCCTTCATTCATCAGACACTTGCAGCACTGGTTTTATAGCCCTCTTACAATCAATATCATTACTGCTGGTGATGTGCTGCGATAAATACTAGACGCCCAAGTGTGTAGGCCCTTTCCATCGGGATACTAGCTGGGCTGTATGCGCAGATTAAAAGTTTTCCTCAGCTAAATCTTGGAGTGAGTAGATAAGGACAGACTAATAAGATGATTAATTTCTCTATTGTATTAGATCGTCATCACTGTGTGACTCTGTGGTCCACACTGAGGTCACATGGTTGATGTAGTAGGAACATCGCAGTGCCAGAGTCTAGAGCATACCCAAGAGGTTTTGGATTTAAGGACTTAGTGACCATAACATTGAATCACAGCCTCTATAGCTCTATTGTTAGGGCTTTTCAGGGGAATACCACTTACATTTAACCAGAGGATAGAGTCTGACTTTGAACAGCAGTCTAAACTGGATATTATATATTATATAAATCCTTGATTTTTTTTTTTTTTATCACTTCTTACCTTGTATCTCCATTGTTTGTTGTCTGTTGGGATGTGTCAGTGTGTTTTTTTTTACCGCTATCATAACCAAATAATTTCCTGCAAAGGATCATTAAAGTATCTATGTTTTGTTTTTTGTTTTTTTTTAAGTTAGAGTGTAAACATGCTAAAAGGTCTACCAACATTCTCCTAGTTCAGTCTGCTCTCTAACTTCTCTCCTCCCTGTCCTGCAGTTGTTCATGGACAAAGAGAAGGCAGAGGAGCTGTGGCTAAACAGACTGATCTCACTGCGACAGGAGAGGCTCATGGGAAGTCCTGTGACCTGAAGGGCAGGAATCGGACAGAACACCCTTCCCTTTTCTAGAGCAGATCCATCGTTGACCTACACCTCATTTACTCAGTTGATCTTTCATTTACTGTGTCCTAGTACCTGTCATGTCTCTGTGCGTTGTATTTTTTTCCCATAGCATTTGTTAAATAACTCTTACATCCGTCTAATAATTTGTTGAGAACTTAACAAATTAACAGGTTTTTGTCTGAGTAAATATGATTTGAAAATGTACTCTACATTCAACAATGTAGTGTTCTGTTTGGCCTCTTCTTTTCAATTAGCTGGATCCTTATTGTGACATGACCTGTTTTACACTGGGAATGTTTGTCATAAATGTTGAATTTGTCTTTTGCAATGAAGTCAGTAAATAAAGAGAGCTGTTTAATACGATCTGCCTTGTAGTTTTCTGAATTAACTAAGACCCCACTTAACATCCTACTGACATATGCTAGATTTTCAAGGTAAGGTAGACATGTCTTCAAAAAGACCACATATGATGTATGAGTCACTCTCAGATACAGTAATCTAATATGAAAGTAGTCTGACTCACTCTGAGGTAACCTTATCGCATTGGTTTGCATCAGGATTAACATCAGAAAGCAGAGATGCCCTGTCATCTGCTCATAACCTTTCTCTACTCTTGGCTATACTTACTTCTACCAGACGATATATGTTTATTCAATGTTGTGCTGGACTGCTGTGATGTTTGAGTCGGAATTTCAAGGCGGTTTAGGGACCAGACTCAAGACTATTTGTGGAACGGCCAGATGGTAAATCTATACTCAGCTGAGGACACTATGTGTCACTTCAGAACCCCTTAAATAGTAAGCATGGTAATGATATAAGAAATAAGTGTGAAGAAATGATTTGATTAGGAAAGAACACAAATGAAATTTTTCCAGCAAGATGTCTGCACCACACATGATCTATTTTCACATCCAAGAATTACCAAAATAAAAGCCGGGAACTAAATTGTCTACATTGTAATTTAATACTGAAATGTACCTCCTACAGTCTTATTACATAAACAGCCATATACATGTATGTTACACGCCCCTCTGAAAAAATCAAGATAAGAAGCCAGCTAATTTATTATTATTATTATTATTATTAATAATAATAAATTAGCTGGCTTCTTATCTTTATTATTATTAATAATAATAAGACGGGTCAACAGTATTTTAGAAATGATCTACCTCAGGGACTAAATGTGTTAAATCTTCCATATTTTAATAAGATACATTGGAAAACAAATGACAAAAGTGCTCGTTATGTAATGTTTTTTAATTTATATAATACAGTGTTACAATGCATATATATTGGTTTATGTACATTAATACAATAAATGTATAATCTTCCAGTACAAAGAATCTGAAAAGTGAATGTATTGTAATGTGCAGACTGTTTTGAAGTCAAACATTCTGTTCACCTTGACTCCACGGTATCTTGGAAACTACAGCCAAGTAAGCAACATTTTTTATTTATTTATTTATTTTTACTTAATTCTTCTTTATTAATGACTCAGACTTGGTAAAGTTTAACTATTTTTATCATGGAGGCATGTTACTTCTAGATCAGTGTAATCATAATAATAATAACAATAATAATAATAATATAGTTTATTCTATAAAGAAACTCTGTATAAATAATGACGCAAGTTTATACAATAATAATTTCTAAAGAAAAAAAAAATGAAGGGTCATTTACTATAGTAGCCTATATTTATTAAAATGTAAAACTAGAAAGTAATGAATGCATGTCCATTAAATGAATAATTAAACAGCGTAAAGTTAGACCTGATGTGTCCTTTTGAGGCAGGGCGTGTCTTTATCGGATGTGTGCAAAAACATGATAAGAAAACTTTAATTTTTACGAGAAATTTCTAGAGCGCCGTTGCCATGGCAGCCAGGCACAACACAAACCCTCACAGAGAACCTGCTCAAAGCTCCGAATAACTGTCCAATCAGAGAACCGGATCCGCGTCACGTGTCCGGTGTCATCGTGAGTTTGGTTCTAAATCATGTGTCCAAGCTCCTTCATAGAAACAGTGCAGGAGCTGGACTGTGCAGCCTCACACCTGTGACGGACAAGGATATAGAACTAAACAAACCCACTTCTCCTCAGTTCGTGGAAATGTTCAACAGTCTTCGCAGGGACTTTGATGATGATCCGTTCTTTTCGTGAGTGTCTTAAGTTTATAATGTTAAAGTAGAATGTTAGCTGCGTTCACCAAGTTAGCTAGATATGATAAGTGAACAGATTTATGGATGATGTTCCCTGAAAATGTATACCTTTAATTGTAAGTTTAGAATAACTGAAATGTCATCACACTACAACATCTCAATCTTTTCTTTCTTTCTTTTATTGACCTGAGGAAAGTGAATTTTCATCTGTATCTGTACATGTGCCTGTAATTGTCATGTAATTTGTTGAAAGTCTGTAAATGTGATAT
>JAPTYQ010000006.1:23210051-23232847 GCA_029814465.1 Ostorhinchus cyanosoma | reverse complement strand
GAAAACCCCAAATCTGAAAGGAACTGAAGGTGTTTTACCAAGAAGAATGGGCAGCTTTACCATCTGAGAAAATAAAGGGTCTAGAAGAATACACTAGATCTACTGTCAGAATGGGCTTTAATGAGATTCCTTCTGCTTATCTTTGAGATCATTATCCCTTTTGTTCACTATCTCTGTCTGATGACTGGTCCAATGTTGGTTTTCAAGATCAAGGAGACCAGACGAGCATTAAAAGACTCAGAGAGCGGTGTGGAGAAGATGTCCATTGGTCACCATATCCAGGACAGAGGGCACGTTGTCGAAAAGAAGTTCAACAATAAGACAGGAGAGAGGGAGTTCAACCAGGACTTCCAGAATATGGATGAGTGTATGTGAATGCAGGAATCTGTTATCGTTTATTAGCATTTTGTAATGTCAACTAATGAAACGGCGCCTATCGTTAGCTTCATAGCATCATTTCCTAAGTCATATTTTTTTCAGGTCAGAATCAATGATGAAAAATGAAGCAGCAGTTTTGGAGAATAAAGTTACGCTTTATTGATGTTTAGAAACCATACAGACAAAAATACAGGGACACATCATGTCTACAGCTGTAAACTTTCCTGTTCATGCTGATTTGAGATATAAATAATATTTCCTTAAAAGTTTAATAGGAGATTTTTCTTCCTAAGTGAGATGTTAAAAAAATAGATGGTGAGTTGTGGTAGAAAAGTATTATTTACAGTTAGAGCATGAAAAATATTAGAGAAATTTAGAGGTAGAACACTTAAAATACTAATTATTGATGAAGAAAAAATTTTTTAAAAATGTTGAGAGAAATTAAGTAAATGCCATCTATGAGGCATTATGGAAGCAAAGATAACAATTCAAACAAAACTAACCAATGCAATGATATTTATCACAATATAGAACTATATTGGGACATTTGTTACCCCGCCCCCCGAACGGGAGGCGAGAGTATTGTTTTTTTTTTGTTTCTTTGACTGTTTGTCAGCAACCTTACGCAAAAACTACTGGACCAATTTCCATGAAATTTTCAGGAAAGGTGCGAGATGATACAGAATAGATCCCATAAAATTTTGGTGAATGTAGGTCAAAGGTCAAGGTCAAGCTCACCAAAAATGTGTTTTCTCAATGATAAGAGATAGGGCAAATCAGGTCAAATGTTTGTGAGGGGCGGGGTTTGTTGTGCCTGTCATCACTTGTTACTATTATTTTGTATTCTAGACCTCTGTTAGAAAAGAAACACCTGAATTCAACGTGTCCCAATACTTTTGTCCATATACTGTAACATAATTTGACCAAAAATATGACTTAGGCAATTATGTTATGAGGCAAATGATATGCACACTGCATTTTTTTGATTCAACAAGAAATCTGACATTTCTAATTTTGATACAGAGCAGAATGATTTTCCAGACACAGGATTAAACTAAACTTTAAATAGAGAATCTTACAAGAGTTAGTTACATCCAAGAATATACAAAAAAAATTAATTTGCGAACTGCCATAAAAGTAGCACTGGGTCTTTATGGGTTAATAGACAAACAGAAAATATTGGTGCATCTCCAGACCAGTACATAACTGAGCTGGATGTGGTCAGTGCATACATTAGGTTACCTTTTACCAGACTGAGGGGTTAAACACAACACCGTCCATCATTTTACTATTCAGCTCTTGCATGTGAAGAATCCGGTGCTAAATTATTGCCTAACGTGATCTTTGTCCTCTGCCCCGCAGCCGAAGCACAGTCTTTTGATCAAGAGTGGCAGCAAAAGGTGTCCACATTTAAGCCGTCGGGCTCCATGTCTCGCTTGCAGGAACCCAAACCCCGTAATGTTCACCAGGCAGCCCTCACCGGTCCTGAACAGACCCACAGGTCAGTAGTAAATACCCACATGCAGTGCAATGTTGAAGACAGGCCAGAATCTGCAGTTGAAGCTCAAATGACAAACAAGATGGAAATGCTGATAGAGGGCATATAGTGCATGCTCAGGCTGGTATGTTACTGTCGTATGATGCTCTGGGATTTTAACCGGGTTATGAATAGCGATTAATGATGGTTACATTCGTCTGTCTGTTTTGTATTTCTTCACAGAGAGCAACAAAAGCCCAAGGCCGAGGGTAAAACCAATGTTAGAATCGCAAGCTCCTCAAAGCCGTGAAAACATCTGTCTTTGTGTCCATTAAAGTCTTTGAAGCAACATCCAATACAATCTGGTGCTCTGTAACCACACACACTCCGGTCATACAGCGAGATGGATGGAATCAGAACGCAGGAACCCAGATTTTTAAACAACGTTACTGTTGAAACCTATTTCGGCCTCTGCTATTTGGTCAAATAGTTAATAGAGAGACGGGGAAGAAATGGAGAAATATGTGGGCACTTTAACAAAATCAAGAATTGTTCATCGATTGTTATGTAATACGTGCGATGTAGCATATTAGTGGTGTAATCCTTTAATAGTATTAGTAAATGTTACAGTACAGGTTCGAAGGTTGTTATATTTTTCAAATAAAAGGGTCATTAGTTTCTCTGTGGATTTAAGCGAAATATCATAAGCACTGGTGTTAAGATCTGTTATTACACATTAACAAAGTAATAACAAAACTTATGGTATGTTGCATCAGATAAGCATTTACTCTACTTATTCTACTATTATGACACATTCTCACAGTCATTTTTGTTTTTATGTAAAACGCTAAATGTAGTGACTTCTGAAATCCACTAATGCACTTAGACGATCGTCTAAAATGTCTGTTTGTAATTATGTTGTTCAGTACCTGATGTTCTAGATTATTTGTATTTTATCTTCTGTAATCTTTGTAAAAAAAAATAATAATAAGACAAATAATACCTTTACCTTTTTATATTGATACGTTGGTTTCTCATGTTTTTCATCTGATGAACTCAGCACAGACTCTTGACACCATCTGATTAAATTCAGACGTTGACCGTGTACATTTTTTCAAGCTTAAACAAAAAAGCTGTGTCAACAACTGTTGTCTAAAAATAAAGAATATGAAAATGGATACCATGTTTTGCTTTGTTTTTTAACATACTCTAGAGCATGTTATATTTATATTTATTTGTTTATTTGTCTCAAACTGAAATAAAAAAAAAACTATATCAAGAAGTCAAGACATATGCACCCGTCATTGGTCATTAATCACAGAAAAAGCAACAATTACAATAAATTTAACATAAGTGTACATATGAAATGAACTCATAAACACAGTTTGACTTTGTTGACTATTAAATTATCTGAAATGGGAGCACAGACAAGAAACTGAAATGAAATAATCTTGAAATAACTTTGAACCAACAACTTGATCTGTTGTGTGGTAGTATGGAGGTGCCGGGGGTTATAATGTGCTACCTTGTATTGTGTTGGACTCCTTCTTGGGCTTTTTATTGTAGTCACCCAGGGTAGTATTTTTGGATCCAAGCACTTGTCAGCAGTTCTAACTGGTCTGAGATGTTACACAGCTGCAGCCCACCAGCCTCCCCTGTCATATTCTAACGTATCAGACTTCATTAATACATGTTTCACATCTACAGCTCTGGAAAAAAAAAAAATAAGAGACCGCTGCAAAATTTGCACTTTCTGTGATTTTACCATTTATAGGTTTGAGTAAAAGGAATATATTTGTTTTATTCTCTAAACTATCGACAACTTTTCTCCCAAATTTCAAAGAAAAATATTGTTATTTAGAGCATGTATTTGCAGAACACCACACACATGGTCAAAATAGCAAAAAGATGCAGCATTTTTCAGACCTCAAATAATGCAAAGAAAACCAGTTCATATTCATTTCTAAACAACAAATACTAATGTTGTAACTTGGGAAAAGTTCAGACATCACTATTTGGTGGAATAACCCTGATTTTCAATGACAGCTTTCACGTGTCTTAGTTCTCCTCTGTTGCTGTTGGATGACTTTATGCAGCTCCTGGCAGAGAAATTCAAGAACTTCAGTAAATTTCAATGGCTTGTTCCCATCCATGTTCCTCCAGAAGTTTTCAAAGTGGGTTCAGGTCTGTAGATTGGACTGGCCATGACAGGGTCTGCATCTGGTGGTCCATCATGTCATCCACACCTTTATGGACCACGCTGAGTCCAGGAGCATTGTCCTGATAGAAGAACCAGTCCTCGGAATTTGGGAACATTGTCAGAGTAGAAGTCCAGTAGTTTTCAATAGTTATTTTTGGATTCCAATTACTTTTGTGGTACTAATAGCTCTGTTTTTGTATATTGTAAGAAGATAGTGATGGCTACAGTACTGGTGTTAATACTTCTTCTTAAATAAGGCATGGATCAGGTGTTTTTCAGTAGAATAAGTTGTGCTTGTGTTGGAATTCAACAGACATAGGAATGGAACAGCTGTCATACATGCACACATGCTGATTTCAGAGGAAATTACAGTGGTCTCTTAATTTTTTCCAGAGCTGTAGATAAGGTCACATACTGTTTAATAAAGCTGGTGGTGTGAGCTAAAGTCTCACTCAGTCCAGGATCACAATAGAAGACGACCAAGAATGGAACCATTTGAAGGAACTTCTGTTGAACTACGTCTTTGATTTATCATATGACAAGAGGGAATAATGGGTCATTCATGAAAAAAACAGTCTTCTAAAGGAGCTTGGAAATCGAAGTCTTTCCACTATCTCTCAACTTCCTCTTTCCTTCACCAAATGGGTTCCTCCTTAAATTCCATAGGATGTTTCTAGGTTACAATTCTCTAACTCCACGACATCAGCACTATTAGTTCTATAGGATCCTACAGAGCTTTGTAAAGGTTCAGTGTGTATAGTGTCCACAGATCTGTACAGGCTTTTTAAAATACATGTGGTTTTTTCTTATTTATTGTGACCTTTGTGTAACTGTGTCCATTATGATGTCATGCTTTACACAGGGTTCCCACAGTTTTCACAAAATATCAAGACTTCTTCCACGACTTTTTAACAATTTAAGTACACATTCACAACCTCTTACTACATAAAGAGAAGTGTCTTTTCATTAATTATTGTATCAACCTTTTTCATTCTGGAATTGTCAGTTGTTACCCCATCAGGCTAATGCAGTATTTTAAAAGGATTCCACTAATATAGACCCAGAAATGCATTTTTTTTTGGCTGAAAAACAACAAAAAGCCTTACCAGCACCTCGAATGATTTGATACAGGAAAAGGCAACAAAGATACAAGTCCCCTCAAGATTCTTGCTCCCAATAGAGAAAATGTACAATATTTTGGCTTTAAATTACAGTAAATTTTTACCTCAGAGGGAAATCCCCACCCTAAGAGTGATTAATTTCACTGTTTCAAAAGTAATGTCAATTCACTGAAATGTTTGACTTTGCCTGTCTGGATTTCACAAACTTTTATTATAAGACTTTCCTAAGCCTATTCTGTGGCATATATTCAGCAAATTTTAGCCTATGAAAGTATTTGGAAATTAATTTTGGTCTTGTACTTTTCACAGGCTAATTCTGTTAAAAGGGGAGAAGATTTCCAAAACTTTATATGATTTTCCCTCATTTGGAAAATAAAATACAAGTCCATTATTTCCACAGGTTTTTCATGAGTGTGGGAACCTTGTTCATTTATTTTACAGACCTGTCACCTGGTAAATATATCATTGATGGACTGGTCTGTCTTTGTGCATGTTAATAAGAGAAAACTAGTATTGGTAGAAAGGTTTTATTAAATACAAATAAACTACAAAAGATTTGTGGCGTTTCATGAGCTGGTGCTTACAACTCTGCTGCCATCTGCAGGTCATATAGGACCATGACATTTTGTCAAAAATATTTACACAATGTTTTCATGAACATAGAAGGGAAAATACACAGGATCTTGAGCAGCAAAATGCAAAACTGACATTTAAATATTCAGAGAAGAAAAGTTTAGCCTGTCACCTTTCATATAAATCAACAGATGCAAAAAAAGAATATAGAGTAAGTTCAGGTTTACATCATTCCCTGAGGCTGTCCTTTTCCTGCAATCTTCTTGGAACACTCCAGCAAAGCATTATGGATGTCTTTGGCACACGTGATCTGAGACTTAATCATGCCAAGGTACTGAGCATAAGACATGGACTCTGTCTGCACTGTGTCTGGTTTGGTTGCTGTCGGGACCAGGTTGGGTGAGTGCTTGGCGCTGTCGATGCTCTGCGAGAGGCACTCATATGCCAGCCGCTGCACAGAAAAGAGAAAAAAAAACAAAACAAACAGATGTGCAGGTGAGTGTACATGCTACAAATAAATGATCACATGGGTTATATCTTTTAAGACTAATTGAACAAGGTGTCAGAAATCTGCTCAATAGCATTTAATAACTAGGCAATCCTGATCCCCAAAACAAAATTTGCATATGGATATGTCCAAACTCACAACAATTAAATATCATGGCAAAAGTTTATTCCATTTTTCCTCAATTTATTGATCATATTTCACAAAAACTCTTGAACAGACAAATACAACAACAAAACAAACAGCATAACAAGTTATTGGAAAATCATGAAGTATATTATGGTGTCACATACAGTTCAGTGGTTTCAGTGTCACTTGTCATACAAATATTCCAGTTTGTTATTGACAGCATCCTCTTTGTAGTAATGTAAACTTCTCTACAACAAAAATATCATGAATATTTTTAAGTTACTGATCTGGCTTTGTGGTGCTCACATCAAACCAATTCCAAGTAACTGCTTCTTACTTGCTCCAGATAAAATCTTTTTTCTAAAACAGATGTTCTTTCAAGAGGCATCATCGAGCAGGAATTTGTAATTTCATATCCAAAAAGTGATGTTAAAATCACATTAATGTTTCACCAATATGGTCTTATTTTTTATGCTGGGTTTATTTAGTTTTTACTTCTTAATACTATTATAATTTACAAATGTATATAGCGAAATGTATTTTGACACAACTAAGTAAAATAAAAAATAAAAGCTGTCACATGCATAAAAGAACTCAGTAAATGTGTGGCTGTTTTCTTACCAAACACAGCTCCACCTGATCACAAAGGGCATAAAACTCCTCCAGGCTTTTGTCAAAACGTTGAACGGTAGCGTCACTACTTTTGCTGAAACAGAACGAGATAAAATACAATAAATAAAACTCAAACTCAACACCTTCAAACCTCTTAAAAGGGTTGAAGAGGATGTCACAGATAACCTGCCTGAGACCATTTAATCAGTTTCCCTTAATAAAGATACTCACATGCCGTTGTCGATCGCTGTGTTATGGGCCAAATTCAGGGATGCAATTTTCATAAGATTCTGCAGATACATAAAAAAGTAAACATACAATAATACCATAATGGATTTTAAACGTAACGATACAAACTTTGTATCTGATCGTTAGCCTATCTCAGTGTTAGCTCGGTGTGAGCGTGACTATTACCTGCAAACTCTCCTTCAGCTGTGGAATTAGCATTTTAAATCTATGAACTGGATCAAAGTCTTGTTGTTGACTGAGCTGTTGTTGCTGTTGTAGTGTGGCAGATTGTTGTAATCCGGACTGGGGCATCGGCCCACCGGGTGGTTGCTGCTGTTGAGACGCCATCTTGGCCGGGTGCGATCTACTTGCCGGATGTTATGAGTACAACTTCCGTTTAATTTACCCCCTCCCCCTCCAATAAAAATGTCTGCGCAGTTTTATTTAAATTTTGAATATTCAAACATACTTCTGACATATTTTTTTTATTTTATTGTATGCTGTTTTGCGCTGTTATTTATTCTATTTATGTGTTTTACCTGACTTTAAATTACAAATACATTGACTTCAACAACCTTTTGACACACAATAATTAATTTTATTGTTTTTTTAGCTGTATATTTAAGTACAGTATGTTGAATCAGATTTATCGAATATGAATTGTAAATGAGTAAAGTTTAAAAACATTTCAGTAATTCTTTGTCGGAAAAATTAAAACGTATTTCAACTATATTAAATAACGTCTCTCCTATAATGCTGACATTGCAACCCTTGCTAACTATTCAACGTTTATTCAGTTTATCTACATTTTAATTTGACGGTGATCTGACGACATTGTATTTAGTAATTTTTCTGTGTTTTGGGACCGTTTTCTATCCGTTGTGACTGTCTTGAACGCACCGCCGCGGAGAAGGGAGGGCCCTGCAGCCGCTGCTCTCTGGCAGAAACCCCGTAGTGCAGCACAGCAGCGCCATTCGGTAACTGCAACAGTATCCAAAATGGCAGGAGCTGATGGAGACGATTCTCTCTACCCTATCGCCGTTCTCATTGATGAACTGCGAAACGAGGATGTTCAGGTAGTAACGACTGATTCATCTGTAAGCTGTATTTCTATTTTAGACAATCATCGATCCGTTTTCACAAGGGTTTTAGGCGGACATCAATTAGTTGTTAGCTCACTGACGTTAGCAAATACGCTAGCTAATGTTCCCGGTCAAGGCCTAGTGATATCGGGATTTTTCTGCCGGGCGCACCCCGTCTTGCTATTGAATAGTTTGTTGTTATGTATATAGTTTTATTAGCCATGGCCGGTATTAAGCATTGTAATATGCTGGCCTTGTTGCTTACATCAGTTAAAATGTAAAAGAATTGTTATAGGTAAGAGGAAAGACGCCGTTCGGGTCATTCGTTTAGCTGCCAGCGGTAATGTATCGGTAGTGGCCCAAATAAAGCTAAGCTACCGTCGAATGACTAATGTTGAAGCTGGCAACCAGAGCAGCAAAGCACCGATGCTACAGACAGTATAGTATCATGTTATATATCCATCTATTACCAAATAGTAGACAATAGGTTTGCTTTTTGTCTTTTTTTTTTTTTTTTTTTTTTTTTTACAGCGATTTGAGTTCATCGCTGTTACGTTAACGCTAGCTAACATTAGCTATGACGAACGTCCAAACATTGCAATAGTCGTCGAATGAATTCTAATACACTTTCTAAGTTGTGAACATTAATTATTGTGGAAATGTTTTAACTAGACTGGACAGGTATGCTTAAGTTTCCCCCTTTTGTCCACAGTTGCGACTGAACAGCATCAAGAAACTGTCTACTATTGCTCTGGCCCTTGGTGTAGAGAGGACTCGCACTGAACTTCTTCCTTTCCTCACAGGTAATAAAATCTTCCTCAAGTAAACCATTGACATCAGTATGTATACTGTCAATGCCGTTGTCACGAGGCTGTCACATGGAGAAATTCTGAATGTGTTGCACCCCAGACTAGTCTGGGATATTGCAGTAACTACAGCCTTTGTGTTTAATTTTGTCAATGCTGCCAGTATATTCAGGTTGTTTTTGCTTCTGCACAGATGTCTGCAGAAATATTATTCTTTCTGTCGTCTCATTTCTGTGATTTTTTTTAGACACCATCTATGATGAAGATGAGGTACTCTTGGCCTTGGCAGAGCAGCTTGGCAATTTCACTATGTTGGTGGGAGGACCCGAGTATGTCCACTGTCTCTTGGTGAGTTGGATGTCACTTAAGATTTGAAGATGCTCATCTAGGGAATATGTCATCCTTACCCTGGTGAAGGCCTTGGAAAAAAAAAAGTAAACTAAAATTTTCTTGTCAAATTAAATCAAATACTCCATTAAATCACCATTAGGTAATAAGTCGATCTCCACAATGTGTTTGAATAAGCAAATATACAAGACATGAGACAAATGCTTGTCACTGTCAAATTCAAAATGTAATTTTAGCTCCCTTGTCAGTCAACAAGGTCAGGTCATTATCCTATACTCATATTCCTCCATATTTGTATCCATATCTACACTTCTTTTAATCACATAAGGGTAATATTGGGCATTGTGTGTTACCTATGTGTTTACACATTTGCTTCTTTGAAAAGCTTTATTGATATAATGTATTGCTTTTGTAAAAGCATGAAGGCAAGTACTTAACACTATTCTGTCTTGATTTGCAGCCTCCTCTGGAGAGCCTAGCTACAGTGGAGGAGACTGTAGTCAGAGATAAAGCTGTTGAGTCCCTGCGGAAGATCTCTCAGGAGCACTCTCCAGTAGACCTGGAGGTCCATTTTGAGCCCTTGGTCAAGCGGCTGGCAAGTGGTGACTGGTTCACTTCTCGCACATCTGCCTGCGGCCTCTTTAGTGTTTGTTATCCTCGTGTTTCCAGCACTGTTAAGGCTGAGATCCGTCAGTAAGTGGCTTGTTCCTATAATTTTTTATTACTTTTTATAAAGTGTTTGTTTACCCATGCTTTAGTCAGTAGGTTTTTTTGTGTCTGTGATGAAATATACAAATTCTGTTTTCGTCCAGGCATTTTCGCACCTTGTGTTCAGATGACACACCAATGGTCCGTCGTGCTGCAGCATCTAAATTGGGGGAGTTTGCCAAAGTCCTGGAGTTGGATTATGTTAAAAGTGACATAATTTCCCTTTTCACTGCTCTGGCCTCAGATGAGCAGGTATGATCCTCTTTCTTCTTGAATTTTAACAACTTAGTTGTAGACAGAATCTTGTCTTTTCTGTGTTTTTCTGCCTTTTCCAACTGATGTGGTTATTTCTTTCCCCTCAGGACTCAGTGCGGCTGCTTGCAGTGGAGGCTTGTGTTAGTATTGCCACTCTGCTGCCTCAGGAGGACTTAGAGACCCTCGTGATGCCAACTCTTCGCCAAGCTGCAGAGGACAAGTCTTGGAGGGTTCGCTACATGGTAGCTGACAAGTTCTCAGAGGTAAGCAGAGCAAAAGATGCAGAAAATATAACATTTTCAGATAATAGTCAAATTTCTAGGTGTGAACATGCTTTTGGGAAATGGACTTTTACTTCATTTTTCTTAATGAGCAAGAACTATACTGCTACAAGTTAAAAGTTTACCCTTAATGGCAAATCCAGTGATCACACATCAGTATCTAAAAAATGTCAATATTTGATTTATGATGACACAATACAAATTAACATGTTGGAACTTGTGAGATCATTAAAGTCAGGCTACACTGATTGAAAGTTGTAACTGAGTGTTGATGATTCATCTTAAACAAATGTCACATATAGCACATATTTCATCCTGTCTTTGGACTTGTTTGAAATAATGTGGAAGTAGGCTATCGCTTAAGGAAATTGGACATTTAAAAAAAAATTTTTGGATGTGGCTCAAGCAAATAATTAAGGGCTTAGTTATTTGATTTGTATTTTAATACATTTGACTCCACTGAAGTGAAAAAATTCTCCTTAACATTTTTTCTTTTACTGAGACTTTCCGCATCTGTGCTTCTTTTTTTCTTCTACTAGGCATATTTGCTACTACTTGTAAGCATCTTCCTTTTAGAAACTGGTTTTGTGTGTGGATTCAATGCATGCTGTCAGTTTCTCAAGCTTAGATTTTTGGATGTGCCTCGGTTATAGAAAAAGCTCAAACAGATTTGGCAGAATGGTTCTAAGATGATCTTGAGCCATTTTTATTTCAGCATTTACTTTAAGAATTTGCACTACAATTTCAGTCTTTTGGTGGCATCAAATTTGTTTCCATTATGTTGTGCAGATGGAAGTGGTGTATAAAAAGAACAATGTAAGATCTGACACAGTAACCCATTTAATGCAGAGTACACCATGTTTAACTGGGTTTCTTGCAGTCCAAATGCTCAACCAGCCTATTCTAATAGACTCAGGGTTTTTGCTTGTAATGTTAAAACTAGGTTAGTTGACTAAGTGGGTCAAGAGCACAGTTTCTTTGCAATTCTTTATTTATTCTTTCTGTTTTTTTAACTCGGCAAAAGGAATTTTTTTTTAGTTATGATGGCCACAGTGTCTCTTTGGTTACAGCTTTTTTAATTTATACTCCTTAAACTTCAATCTCATAATAAGTAGCACAGGACATTAATGGACAAGAAAATGACAGTTTAGGTAGATTTTAAATGGATTGAATTATTTTGTGCCCATGCCTTTTGATAGTCTATTTCTTCATTCTTGTCCTTGAACATTTGTTCAAATATAACAGTCATTTATTTGGTGTTCTTAAAATAATTTCCTTATGATTATAGCTCCAGAAAGCTGTGGGCCCAGAAATCACCAAGAACGATCTGGTCCCAGCTTTCCAGAATCTTCTGAAGGACTGTGAAGCTGAGGTCCGTGCTGCTGCAGCCAATAAAGTCAAAGGTAAGCACAAAAATGCTGTTAAATCTATACATCTCTTCTGAATTTTTTTTAGACAAAAAGAAAACCTATATTTAAAAAAAAAAAAGCATTGTTGCCTTTGCATTATGTTTCACTAATATTCCATACTGTTTCTTAGAATTCTGTGAGAACCTCCCAGAAGATAATCGTGAGCAGATCATCATGACTCACATTCTGCCCTGTGTCAAGGTAAAAAATAAACCTTTCAGTCTGCCACAGTTTACCTTTATCAGCCTTTTTCTAGTTAAACTGAAATGCCTTTATTTTGTAAGAATGGAGGAAAAACATTGACCTTTACCCAAGGGACAAAATAGTTCTCATTTTTTAGTTTTTCCCATGATGAACTTTCCTGTGGTTGAAATAGTATACTGACCAGCTGTAACTTGTAGCCAGCAGATGTGTAGGTATTCAAAGATGCCCACTCCTGTAACTAAATGAAGAAAGGTGTTTTATGGACTCAGGAGGAGTTGGAGCAGCCTGTATGCTGTCAGTGTTAAAATTTTGAACAGCAGGTGGCACTGTTGGATTTTTGTTTATTTCAGCAGTAAGACCAGTGGTAGTGCTACAGATGAAAGAAAAAAAAATAGTTTTGCCAATTTATTGTTTTACACCACTAATGTTTTTCATTAATACAGGAAGAGGTGGCTTTAAATATAAAGGTTTACAGAATGTTGGTAAAAAATGTACACATTCAGGTCACAAAGCTTCATTCTTCTTACCCTGTCAACATTAGGCATTATTGCTATACAAGTAGCCGCAAACCTGAAGGATGAGCAATGAAATAGATTTTTTTCCCCCCTTTCAGCAGATAAGTGCTCAGTTGTTAAATTTTTCCTTGTGATCATGTGATGTCTGAAAGAAGTATTGAGATGTAGTATTTGCTAATCACATTATTTGGTTGGATTATTTCTGTTTGATATTAATCAGTATGGAAAGGAATTCTGGTTTCATTTCAAGTCAGTTTTGTTTCTGTTTTCATCATAATTGATGTTGACTTCACAGGAGATTTTTATCTCCTGTGACTGTTGTCTCTGCCAGTCCTGTATTAGTATATTTACACACAAGTAGATTATAGACTACCTGTTTGTTGTGCCCTGTTATAATGGCCCTGGGCACTAGTCTTGATTTGTATTTACTTTCTTAACTATTTGTTTATGCTGATCTCTCTGTCTCCTGTGTGTCGTGTCCCTGACCAGGAACTTGTGTCAGACACCAACCAGCATGTGAAGTCAGCTCTGGCCTCGGTCATCATGGGTCTGTCAACCATCCTGGGCAAAGACAACACAATAGAGCACTTACTGCCTCTCTTCCTGGCTCAGCTCAAGGACGAGGTAAAGGAAATGCAGACTCATAATAGTTTGGCTGAATTTTGCCTCCATATTTTTAACACAATTGGCTTTAGAAATCCTTAAGATACCGCATTACGTTGTCAACAAGCACAACTAAAGTCACTTGCAAAAGTTTAACCAACCTAGCCTAAACTGATCCACATGTGTCAGACCGGTAAAGATACTTAGCCACAGCCTGGGGAGCTGCCTGGCAGCCATCTAACTTGGTGGGAGGATGATTCATGCACTTGGCTACCAGACTTAGACCTTACAATTTGAAGATTGCATTGGTGTGACTACAGAGGAAAGTAATGAGAAACTGGACACACTGTTCTTAGGTTACGTTATTGTTTTTATTTTTTACTCTATATTGTGAAATGTTTAAACAGGATGATGGTCCATCTAGTCAGTCAGTACACAGAATGACGTCTGAATAAAATTAGACACTTTCCTGTAAGCATCAGTCTGCTTTCAGTTTTATATCCTACTTCTTGTAAAGATTTGTTTCTGCAGCTGTTTCAGTGGCAAACCAACAGATCAGTTGGCCGTTGTAGTAAAGTACATTGGGTTACATTCATAGTAAGTTCTTCCTCTAATGTAACAGGTTCAGTTGGAACAGCAGCCCAGACTCTTGTTGTCCACTGAATACATTTCCACGACATGAATTTGCAAAGTGAGCTCAGACATGAGTTTGGCAGATTAGAAACAAAAGTATATAAATGTTTTGGAAAGCTTAAGGCTGTCATTTCTGCCACCGCTTTCCTCAGTCCTATTTAAAGATGTCCCATTTTCCTCACAGCATAAAACAAGACCAGGAGTGTCTAATTGGATTACTGTCCAAACTGACAGCTTTGACTTTCAAATTTCAGTAATTTAAGGTGCGTCCATCTGAGGACAGTTTTAAAGGGAAAAAGGTGGAGAACATTCTGTAGACTTGTCATTTATTCAAGGGCTGAATTATACCAAACGGTTGCTGTCCCTTTTTATTTTTTCTGATGCTAGTGTGTTCCCACTTGGTAAACAAGCCTGACAGTGTCAAAACGTTGTGCAGTCCAAGCCTGCTGGTTTTGGGATGTGCATGTAGAGTCTTTATAGCTTTTTCCGTTGGTTAATATCAGGTCCAAGTGGACGAAGACGGTATGGTAATATCAGGTCCAGATTAAAACCAAAGCAGATCTTCATTTTTGGGCTCTTGAAAATAAGCTGGGTTACGTTGTTGTGTACAGAATTACTTGGATTTCTGTTTTATTTAGTGATTCAAGTATCAGGGCTTGGGCAGTGCCAAGAAATGTGCACTTTGGAGATATGATGGTGATTTATCTTCTCAGTCAAAAACTTTGAACATTTTTAAGGGGATATGAGCCTTTATTAGAATGTGGATAGTAAAGAATCGAATAACAGGAAATGAGGATGGTGAGATGGGAACACCATGCGACAAAGGGTCTCTGACCATAGTTGGACTGGAAATATGAAGTTAATATCTGGCCTCTCAGCCACCAACCAAAAGCATTCTTTTTTACTTTACATGGATAATTAATGTGATTTGTTTGGACCTGTTCCTCTCACAGTGCCCTGAGGTGCGTCTCAACATTATCTCCAACTTGGACTGTGTGAATGAGGTGATTGGCATCCGTCAGCTCTCCCAGTCGCTGCTGCCAGCCATTGTGGAACTGGCAGAGGATGCAAAGTGGAGGGTTCGTCTGGCAATCATAGAGTACATGCCCCTATTGGCAGGACAGCTGGTGAGTCATGGAGTCTGAAGGCAGCTGAGGCTCACATAAAATATGTTCTAAAGTCTTTCTAATTAGGACCATTCACAGAACCAGAGGAGTGCACTGGATTGAGTGTAGACAGACATCCAGTGCTAAGTATCTTATCCTTGTTTCCACAGGGAGTAGAATTCTTTGATGAGAAGCTCAACACCCTGTGTATGGCCTGGCTCATCGATCATGGTAAGACCCTCTCACATTAAGGCCCTTTACATACGGGGACGGTTTTGGTCATATCCGCAAAAGTTTTGTATCAGATATGCTTTTCACTCACACGAATCCAGTGTTTTCAGTCACTGAAACGGCAACCTTTTGAAACTGGGTCCCAGAGTGGATAAATTTGAAAACGCTGGTTTCGCGTCTTTGTATGACCAAACTGCAATTTTTCTAAAATTATGTCGTAGCTGTACGCCTCTTTAACATTTCACCCTGGAAGCAAGACGCCACTTCACAACAACAATACTGGTGGACTACATAGTCGTGCTCGGGCTGCAACAGCTATTGAGCCTATTGGAAATATTGAATCAAAATCTTCAGCTACTCTTTCATTACAGTGAGCAACAAACAACCATAGCTAGCAATATTCATTACATGCTCTTGGATTGACTGCGGAGTGGCACAGCCAGGAGGAAATATTGGATTAGACCCAGTAGAACCAAGCAAGCCTTCTGCGCATGCTTCACATTGTCATCTTTGTTTTTTGCGAGAGCATTACAATGCCACATACAGGACTGTCATCTGTACTCCACCATTGTCAGTGGTTTTGTGTGGACACAGATATTTCCTGAACAGACTGTTTGTGGAGAACTTTTTGAAAACGACAAAGAAAAAGATTGGATAGGAAAAGATGCAGTTTTGTGTGCACAGGGCCTAAAGGTTTTCCTAGAAGTGTTTGCGAATATGTACACTGTTTTCACTTGTGTGGTTGGTTAGTAAACAGCTCACAGAGGTTGGGATTGTTGTACCGTTATTTTGCTGCTCAACATTGTAACCCCAACAGTCACTAAATTGATTCATAAGGAGGATGATTAGTAAATCCCATGTTTTTCATGCTTTCCTGTATCAGCCAGTTTCAGAAGGATTGCATAATTGGCCAATATTAATATTTGTCTAATGAACTTGCTGTTTTGTCTTTTTTTTTTTTTTTTTTTTTTTTTTTTAAAGCTCTGAGCACCGCTGCTCTTACCCATCAGAACTCATCCACTTGGCACTTGGATGTTCACTTGTCTTTACTTTCCTTACCAAGACATCAACTGTTTGTGGTAGCTGAGGGCCTGATTAGTGAACTTAAATTAGTCAGTATGGGTGTCAGAATAAGTGCAACTTGGACAGGACTGGGCCCAAAAGTCTGACTTTTCAAGATTGAATCATTAACAACCTGAATTACAATTTTTCAACCCTTTTGACCTGTGCATGATATAATGGTTATAAATGTTATTCTCTAGTTTTCTCTGGTTTCGGGGTCTTATGGCTGACCTGATTGCTTTTTTGTCATGTGACTGGAAACTCACATTGCAAGTATTTGGAAATCTCCAACAGCTGCAGTATTTACATAAATTGCCTACGTTTTACCAACCTAATTAGTCAAAGCAGACATTTGAGTCAGACATTTTTATACTTTAACATAACTGGAAAGCATCTGTAAATCAGACTTGCTTCTTATCAGAGTTGAGAAACTGCACATACAGCTCATGGACTTCATAATTTATTTCATCTTCAGCAACAAAAGATCGTATTAACTGCAGGGTAATTTAGACTAAAACTGAACACTAGAGTGCAGACAGATGCTGAAGTATCACTAACCAGTAAAGTAGCCTCACAGGCATAGTGACATTAATGCTACAAACCTATAATGCATTGCTTTCTGTAAAATAATTGAAAGTTGCACTGGTGATCGGGCCATTTGAAATGAACACTGGATGAGTTGGCAAATTAGTAGTCCTGGTATCGAGAGTTTTACACACTAAAGTCTCTTTAAAGTGGATGTAGTAAGATCAATCCAGACATAACGTCGTGAGGAAGCTGTAAAATGTCATCACACACTATATGTCAGTGTTTTCAGTTAGAGGCTCCTTTTTTTTGTGGCTTTTATGTACCGTGTGCTATCAGGGAAAGACTAGTGAAATGCTTGGTAAAATGGCAGCAACTGCACTGTTGAGATGTTCTCCTTGGTGACCTTCAGGATAAGGCCAAATGACAAAACCATATGTGAACCACCTGCACTTCAAGTTTTGGATTTGTACTTCAGTTAATGGAGAAAAAACATCAAAGTTGAGGTGCTGTGTGGGTGTGCGTATATCTGAACTGGTTACCCTCTGCTCATCTGTATCTCATGAGTACAGTAAACTGACTTGAGAGATCATTACCCACAGTCAGAGGCTGAAAGGGCCCTCGGTACCCATAGAGAGACATTCTGTTCCATTTATAACCAGAGATATTGTCTTTTGCATACATTTTCATTTGGCAAATGGTGCCCTGTTCACATTGAGTTTTCTAATTGGAGTGAGACGCTCTGTTTTGAGGACAAAGAGCTGGCTGGGTTACATCATTGGAATGTTGCTGGTGTGGATCTCCGTCCATGAATGCGTGTGCATGTGAGGCTGTGGTGGACGGGGGTTAGGGATGTGCCACCCTTATGTAAGTCTCAAAGAAAAACAGAAATCAGGCCACAGTTTTTATCTCTGACTCAATCACAAGGAGCTCTTTTTTTATATCATGCAACACATCACATGGCGAATCATGATTTCTGTGTTTTTAATCATGTGGATGTTTGGACATTTATCTCAGTATGTTAACCACAGGTGCAGAATTCGACTCACATTATAATAGATTGTATTCATCTGTCATCGAGTGCTTTTGTTTCCCTTTTCTTTAACTGATTGAGCAGTCATGCAGTCTTAAATTGGTTATAATTTTGATAATTAAAAAATATGAAAGATAATTTCACAGCTATTAAAACATACTGATTACCCAGCAGTTCCTAGATGAGTGAGTTAGATGTGTATGCCTTATTACTTTGCTGTTTAGAACACTCATTCAAATAGTAGCAGGATTTTACAGGAAAGAAATCATCTTTACTGTTGACAAAATGCACCGCAAAGACTTTGTCAGTCCTGCTCTGTAAACATAATTGATATTTTATTTATTCTACCTTGGTTGAATTTGGGATCAGTTAGTTTGGACTTAATCGCTTACTGTTTGCTGTGGTGTTTTCTTAGTCTATGCCATCCGTGAAGCGGCCACCTGTAACCTCATGAAGCTTGTGGAGAAGTTTGGAGCCGAGTGGGCCCAGAACACCATTGTACCCAAAGTGCTGGGCATGGCCAACGATCCCAACTACCTCCACAGGATGACCACTCTATTCTGCATCAATGTGAGTCAGCTGTACTTGTCGCTCAGGTCATTGGAGTCACTCTCAATGGGCATAAGTTCTTCAGTCGCTCCTTGGTTTTCCATCACTTGTTGTTTATTCCTTGCATCTCTGTCCTCTGCGTCTCAGGCTTTATCAGAGGCATGTGGCCAGGAGATCACCACTAAGCAGATGCTGCCAGTGGTCCTCAAGATGTCCAACGACCAGGTGGCCAACGTACGCTTTAATGTGGCCAAGTCCCTTCAGAAGATCGGCCCCGTCCTTGACAGCAAGTACGTCATTTAGACCTTAGCCGCTCTGTCCAGTGTTTAGATTTGTGCCGTCAAACAATAATCAGAGACCAGTCTTTACAAGTTGTAGTTTTAACCTCCACACTTTGTCCATCAGTGCCCTTCAGACAGAAGTGAAGCCAGTGTTGGAGAAGCTGGCCACAGACACAGATATGGATGTCAAGTACTTTGCCCAGGAGGCTATCAGTGGTAAGCATTTACCCTTTAATATCCTCCTCAGACCCATACGTTAAATAATTACCTTGACTGGAAACCGCATGATGCAACAGTTTGTAGTGGACAGCGTTTTTGTTAGTTTGTTTTATAAGTACAGTTGTGAAACTCTGGTCCCCTACAGATGACAAAAAAAGCATTGCTGGGTCTCAGGAGGATGTGTATTTTAACATGATAAAATAAATGTATTAAGCCGCAACAAACTAATTGCTGTCCCTCTTTTTCTCTCGCAGTTCTGGCCCTAGCATAACAACTCAACATGGCTGAACCAGTCAACCACCCATCAACAACCAACAAACAGCAACAACACACACTTTTACAAGATATTTATTGATGTTCAGGAACAACTGGTTAATGTATAGAGAAAGCTGTTAACAATTGTTTTATCCTCTCTGTTTTCCTTTGTTTTTACTGTCCATGGTAGTCCATGTTCAGGCATTGCACAGGCTTCTTTGTTAATCTTCCTCTTTGCTGTAAATGGGCGCTTAAACAGAGGCAAAGTGTGATGACGTTGCATTAAGTGGTGCATGCTGACTAATGTGCTGCTGTAGCTAGGCATCGCTAATCAGAGCCCCTTTCACATTCCTCCCTTTTCCATCCTTGGCCACTGTTGTACTTTAGCCACCGTCATTGCAGCCTACCACGTCTATGTTCGCTACCTAGCACTAGGGCTGTGCTAGCTCCGTGCGCTGCTGTACATGTGCCCCCCCCCTCAGCGCTAGACACAAACTTTGAGCAGCAGATGGTGCAACAAGCTGTTTGTTTTGCCAAGCCTCCTCTCAGATCAACTCGTCGGTAGCTCCCTTGACCCTAAAACGCTGGTGTGGCTCCTAAAAAGCAATCGGAGTTTCCACCAAGTATAAAGTTTGGACTAAGAAATGGCAGGAGTGTCCCATCACCGCATGGAATCCGAGCTCCTCTCAGTGATTGTATGTACTGATTAATCTCAAATGGTGTCCTTTCCCGGCTCCATTTACCATTCTACCCTTGTACTCTCGCAGTTTGCTCTTGACAGCGGCACAGATTGGACTGGTCAAACAGATGAATTTAACAGGACCAGCTCCGTCGTCTGCTGTTGCTCAGAATTATCCCTCCACGAGATCTCTAGTGATTTAGGGGACATGAGTAGTCGTGGTTTTTCTGCAATACGTTCTTGGCGTCGCTCTTAATCTCTGTGCCAACGGCTTTAACAAACGGTGTTTTCATCTGGTATCCTCAAGTTTCCACCATTTCCACCTGTCCTGTAAGAAGTAGAGGTGTTTTCCGTCAGCGACACATTATTCCTTTGACTGTCACAATAAAACTGAATTTGACGACAGCTTCCTAACGCCATGGGCTTAACAAAAACTTGCCACTCCTCGTGTCTTAGAGCCACCAGACCACGCCAAGTCCTCCACTGTTTGGATATTTTACAGCACAAGGACACTGACCTCAGCCAACTTCTGCTTAAAAATGGAAGCGCAGTGGAGAACAAGCACGTGGTGTCATAGAACGTGTGATGGAGAACATGAAGCATGTGTATGTAAGGCTGCATAATGTTTTATTATGGGATGGGAGTGGGGGTGGTTATGGGTGGGTTGAATAAATGTATCATCTGTGTTTAAGAAATGAAACTTTTGTCTTTCCCTGAACTCCTACCGTTCCTTCTCTCCTTCCCCTCTCATTTTGTTCTCTTGAGTAAACCTTGACTGTTGATTGTCCTGTATCACAAAGACTGTGCTTTTATTTTTATTTTGGATTCTCTCCACAATTGGGATGCTGTACTACTGTATCTTGATCTGAATAAAGTAACAAAAAGGAACCGGTCTAGGTTGAGTTTATAACTCGTTCATACATACATGTCCTGTCCCTGTAATTACAGACTGCTTTGCCAAATGATGACAAGCAGTAGGAAATGATTTTTCAGTGCCTTTCTCATTATAATCTGCACACAGAATGTACTTGGTGAGAACAGCTTGTAAAACATGGTGAAATGGAAACACTGAATTATAGTGGATGTAATTAGTGTTTGATAATCGTCACAAAGACCCTTCAACATAAAACGGCCAATTTCTTCTTAATTGGATCTAAGTGTAGACTAGTTGACTGCAGAAATAGACATCCTGTTCCCATGAGTTAATAAAAAATTTGTAAAAAAAAAAAAATGTTCATACCAATAATGCATTCACGTTTTCATAATTTTTTTCTGAGGTGAAAACTCACCTTTGATTATTTTGAGGGAAACTTGGCATTTCACTTTCAAACAGTAGGATTTCTTCTTGTAAGAGATGTTACCTCTAATAAGTTTGACAGGTTTTAGTCCTGAGAAGTGTCTCCTGCACATACTACCGACATGATGGAACAGTCGAGTTGGTTGCATTTGTCAAACCATACCTGTAACTATAAAAATCCACATGTTTTGACAACTTTTTTTTTTTTTATAGAATTTTTTCGGGTGATGAAGGTTTTTGACATTTTTGTAGTTTTCTTGAAAAGTCTGCTGTTGTTCTGCACTGAATCAAACACATGCTGCGGTATCACATCAATATGATTGATTTGTACTAACTTAGAACATACTGTCTTTGCATTCCTAAATCTATCACATTTGATTATGGTGTTCCTGACAGTTTTCAACAGTCATTTCATATCAGCATGGTATGAAACTTTGACGGTTGCAAGACTCTGTATCCTTGAATACACATCTGTTAAATCTGTTTGCAGCCTGTCGAACATTGGAGAAAATGTGGTGTTCATTTGACCCGGTCCCTGTCTCATATTTGGTCGGCTCCGACCTGGTAGGCAGCTGCTCCGGAGATGAAAGCGCTGGTCCTCTGGGCTGTTTTGGCCACAGGGAACCATGCAGAGCAGGGAAGGATCTGCAGCTGACACCTGCCCTCACCCTGACTACTGCTGGGGAGAGGAATGCTTCAAAATAAGGGCTGGGTTCAGAATGGGTGTTTGTCTTCCTCCAGCAAATGTAGTTTGGACACCAAAACAGTTCCTTCTTTGATTTTTATATCCACAAAAACATGTTTATTTTTACTTTCCGGCATCTTTTTTTTTTTCCCAGGGAAGTGTTAACATTCTTACCTACTTTGCTTTTTGCCATATGCAGCAGATCTTAGATACACCAGCATTTTTTGTTGATTCCAAATGAGCATACACAGAGAGGATTAAAGCCATAAATCAGATGCCAGCGATCTTTATTAGAACCTTAACCTTCCTTTTTTAATCTCCTCAAATCTCCCATCAGCCCTCTTCAGAGCCATGCGCCATCCCAACCCTCCACCCAGCCCTTTCACTGTATACCTTATCACCAGAGCACATTATGCATATATAGAGCAATGCAAAGGCCGCCACTGCTGCTGCTGCTGCTGTGTGTCAGCACATTCACATCACCCTGAGAGCGATTTAGAAATGAATAGCTTCGAGGCAGGATGCGCTTTTGAAGAAATGGCGAGATGAACCAGTAGGTGAGAAGTTTAGTTCTAGACACATAAAACCATCCTCTTTTTTTTTTTCTCTCAGACTATGAAGGGTTATATATATATTTCTTAAAGCTGGTGATCTAGATGCCAAGCTTTGAACCACAATTTTTTTTCCCTACAACTGAAAATCTTCATTAAAACACGATTACTTGAGGACGACAGCTAATCCGGTCCCTAAATCCACTTGGGTTCATCAGGCAGTAATGAAACAGCAGCAACCTCTTTCTTTCTATTT
>JAPTYQ010000006.1:23178291-23195122 GCA_029814465.1 Ostorhinchus cyanosoma | reverse complement strand
ACCCCGAGGCGTTCCCAGGCCAGCCGAGAGACGTAGTCTCTCCAGCGTGTCCTGGGTCTTCCCCGAGGCCTTCTCCCTAAAACTCTCATAAAACTCTGGTGAGATAAACTTGGCTGTCACAGTATAACTAAATAATGGAAGTACCACTGCTTTATGGGGAAAAAAAGAAATGTTGACTTCATTTAAATATAGTAAAAATACTCCAAGAACATTGGTTCAAACTGATGCAAAAATGCAGAGTTTTTAGTCAGTTAACAAAACCAGAAAAAACTAGAGGGGATTTTTGATAAAGTTTGGTTGGACTTTATACATTAGTATTTTTTATTTTTTAAATTGTAATTGTGGATTATAATTCTTCCCCAAGCAGCACTAGAACTATAATGCACGTAGTGGCAAAAGGAGGAATATTTCTATATTTACTGTATTCTGCATGCATTGAACACATGTGCTCCATTCCAGGAAACAGTAACTCTGTCAAGTTAAATTAGAAGGATCTATTGAGAGCAGCTGCATGTCTTGATAAACAATATTTGGTGCCAATACAAGATGATACATCACATGGTTCAATATATTCCTAAATTTGACATTAGTCTCATTTGATTCTTGCAGTTTATCAATAGACTCACTTCTTTATTCATGACAGGGTATCAACAACTCTTCCTTTTTCAGAGATTCAGGTGCTAATCCTCTGTGACGTTGGAGAGCTTTTTGACTTGACTGCATCTTTTATCTCCCCTACTGACAGTACGGCTGTGTGTACGTCAACAGCTGCCGGGATTGTGTTTATGTGTGAACATATATCTGTGTGTGTTTCTGTCCAACAACAATTAGCTCCGACATGATCCATCCAGTGGTGACGAGCTGTGGCTGTGAACGATAGGACCTGACTCACCGTGATGGTGGGAGTTATTTAAAACCAGAGTCAGCACTCTGACGCAAAAGAATCCACCGCATCAACACTCTCCAAAGAGGATTACAAAAAATAAATAAATAAATAACCGCAAATACCAACTAGGAGAACACAGGCTTTCGACGTAGCGCAAGGGCACCAGTGCACATTTTCAAGCTATAATTATACCTTCTACTAAGCTCAGGTGATTTACAAGCATTGGAATAATAAATCTCTAAAAGGAAAATAAGAGGCAGAGACATGTTAACATTTGCTTTTATATTTTGGCTCTGCTTTCCATTTAGCGTTAAAGACTGAAAGTTTAAACCAAGAAAGAAAAAGAAAACGGAGAATGAGGTGAGGATGACAGAAAAACAGTGAAAAAGAGATAAAGAGATATAAGAGAGAAGATGAGGGGAAGAGGGAACGATGTGGGCTGAAACCTTCAAATATCTGTCTGTGATTCACAACATGAATCATCACCGACGTAGTCGTCAGAGGAACCGGAGAAGATGTGAGAAGGGAAGAGAGAGGAGGAAGAGGAAAAAAAGTGTGTGAAACAGAGAAGGGGGGAGCAAATGAGAGGGTGGGAATGAAGCATTTTTATCCAGAAGGCAGTATATACGTGTGTGTGTGTGTGTGTGTGTGTGTATGTGTGCATGTGTGCGCACATATAGAGGTGTGCAGCTGTGGCGGGGATGCTGCGTCTGTATCATGACAATCAGAGCTCTTCCTCTTAACGGATGCTTCAGTGCCATCTAAGCGTCACACTTATTCACTATGACACTTAAACATCACACTCTTTGCACCTCTTATAATACTGTCTGATCTGGCATATCCAGTCTGTCATTTAACCCACACTTGCGACCGGTTATTTTAATAATTTCTCTCACCCTGTCGGACTGATTTTCTACATACCACACAATGTGGCACATATGCAGGAAGCGATAAAAGAACAAATGACCTCTTGTTTCGGTTTGTAACTGTGATTTGTTCTCATTTTCTTTATAGCCATGACCTAGGATTCACTAAGGTTGTGTAATTTTTATTCTTATGTCAGAGAAAATTTTACTTGAGGTTGAAAACAATCCTGCCAAGACAAAAAAAAATGTGATTTTAAATTTGAAGAATGTAAAAAAATGCATAAATAGCTTATCATTATATCTAATTAAATTTAACGATGATGTTTTTTTGGGTAATTACAATCATTCATTTATTAGATTTTAGATTTTGGGGCCACTGATCCTAACAAAAAAAAATGCTTCTGTGATATTTCGAACACTGGATCTCTCCGTCAGGGCATCAGAAATGAATGCACCTGGAGCAGCATCTCTGTGAAGTGGCATTTACACCGGTAGCTTTTTCACTTTTCCTGTAATGCCAGAAACGATGCCCTGGGAAAAAAAAAACAATTGCATTTCCTTCCTTTGATTATATTTTGTTTCAACACTACATCACTTTCACTACTGATGAAGTTTGTCTTTTTATATTGTTTTGTTGTAGCATTTCATGGACAGGTGCCAGAGTATTTCCACAGGGAAATAGGCGGCCTCACGCCTCCAATTGATGATCAAGTGGGATTCATCATTCAGTTACTGCACATTTGGATGGTTTTTCTTACTATTTCTGTAACAGAAAATAAGTCGAGGCCCACTGTTATTTAGCAAACTCTCAAGAGCAAGAATTGGATGCATCTAGTGGTATTTTGACAATACAGTTACGTAAAAAAATGATTAGCCCAACCTTGTTTTCTTCAATTTCTTGTTCATTTTAATGCCTGGTACAACTATAGGTGCATTTGTTTGGACAAATATAATGATAATGACAAAAATAGCTCATACGAGGTTAATTTCAGAGCTGATATCTGCCATTTGCCATGTTTTTTTGATAATAACCAAAATCACTTCTCAAATCGTGGCGTTGTACTGACAAAAACAGTGCTTTTAGGCATTCCATGCTTTTTTTTCTGTCTGTTTTAGTCACATGATACACACGAGTTAGGACTTGATTGCATAACCATTGTTTTTGATGACTTTTGATAGTCTAATAAGTTTTTCTGTGACTACATGTTACAAAATAAGATGTCAAAAGGTCTTGTGACTCTAGTGCTTTAATGTCTATTGAGGATTTTAAGGTTCATTTGTTCTTGCTGGTGAGAAGTCCAAGCATCTTTCTATTGATCTTTGAAAATGCAGTGTCACACCACACAGTAAGCCTCTGTTAGGATGTTAGAAGGCTCTCTGTATAATCAGGTCAGTCCTCAAATGGGGTGGCTGGTTTTCTCCATGAACATTCTTAACCCTTTAAGCAGCCTGAGTGAATACAGAGGACAGAGGTCCAGAAACGACAATAAAAGGATAAGTAGAAATTAAAGAAAACTGCTGTTTCAGACCTTGAGTGAGCGAGGTGTCCGAGGCACGGCGTCCTTCTCTGAAGCTGATCGGGGAGCGGTTGTGCGCCTCCCTGTGCTGGGAAGTCAGAGCGGCCATTGCTGGATTGGCCGGCCGGGCGCTTAGGAAAGGCGATGGGGTGACTCCGGGGGCAGAGCTGGTGGCTGGGACCACTTCACTGAGACATGGGGGGTCCTCCAACAGACCGAGGTCACTGTGCATGGAGCCCATATCGTAGCCCATGTCTGAGTCCATACTGCCCATGGAGGGGTTGTGGCCTAGAGGGAATAATTTACCTATGGGGGGGAAAAATGTATATTTGATGTGCAGTAAGTGAAGAACTAAGCATTAACTCCTATGCATTTTGAAGATGCACAAAAATCATACTTCTCAGGACTAAAATTCACATGACCAAATTCAGATTAATGGGGATATTAGCTGATGTGTACCTTGGTTTGAAGGCCCTGGCTGGTTTGTGACCTCAGACAGGGTGTGTCTCCGCTGGCCGAAACGAGCCGTCTGATAGGCTGAGAGCAGGTGGGGTGGGTCGTCCTCTGTGTCGGGCTCCTCTGTCTCAATGCCCTCATCGATTGACGTCTCCATCATGTTGCTAGGTGATGAGGTGGAGGACTTACGTAGGACAGTGGTGGGAGGCAGGGGGTCTAGCAGGCAGCCATTCACCTAGAGTGAGGGAAAAAATTAAACCAAATAATTTAGCATTCAATGTTGGTATTTGGAAAGAAAATGGTACTATTTAAGGCTTTATATATTCCCTCCATTCACTGGTCTCTTACTGGTGTGTGTGTCAATGCATTTATTTTATTATCCTTTACATAACCAGAAAGGAGACTGCAAATCTGTCCAAAATGGGCAGTTTCGGACAAATTTGGAGCCACATGAACACACACAAGCATCAAATAAATGACAGTATGTTAAAAATTTAACAAATGTTCCTCAAAAGCTGTCAATACACAAGTAAACCAGGCAAGAGGTCTCCAGCTCAAAGTAATTCTTTAGTCACTTCATGACACCAGCTTCTAATGTTTCATGCCATTTAGCAGATTGTTCCTAGCAGAGGAAGAAGCATTCTTGCTTGGCATAGTCAAAGGTCTGGAATACTGACCTTTGAAAACCCAAATTCAGATGGGTAGAGCAAATCCTGGGAATATATACGCTCTTTATGTTCTCATAGTTTTTTGAAAGAAGTCGACCTGATGGAAGCAGTTCTGAGATAGACTTATTAGTAAGAGCATTTTGACATTTTAGCCTATGGGTGGACAAGGCAGACCCTCTAACCTGAGAACACAGAAGAGAATATAATAAGCAATGATACGTGAGGGCTTTAAAATGTGTAAACCTCAATGCTCCAGGGTAGACAGTATTCTGAGCATGTAAGCTGTGTGTAGATACATGCTTGTGCATCGCATCACTGTAGTCCAGCACAGACATGAATGTCTGTTTTTGGCCTTCAAAGGGAGGCAGGACTTGATTCAAAAATAGACTGTTTCAGTTTCACTCTATTCACTTCCTGCTAAATATGAGGTGTAAAGGAGAGACGGTCATTATTTAAATACCTACATGTCTGTATTAACAGATGACAGACCGGCACTCCCTGGTCAAAGCCTTATGTGCTAACCAGCACAAAGAGGATTAATGTAACTGTAATATAATTTACTAGCGCGTTGACCCGTGGGGAACCACAGGTTCTAGATGTGGTAGTTTTTATGTTGGGAAAACTTCATTTCATGTCATGCAGCTTGGTACTGCGCTTCCTGTCAAACATCATGGACTGAGGCACTCCTATCTTTTGGGGCAATTTGTTGGACATACTTTGCCTGGGGACGGGGCTACACTATACATGTTAGAGTTTGGGTTATGGGATGACCGGATTATGACACCGCGAAAACAAGAACCTGCATCAAACACATCAGTGACACAGGACGTAATCCCACCTCCAGACAAAATGCCCCAAAAAATAGAAGTCCCCATGGTCTGAAGTTAGTAAATGTGTCATTGCTGTTTTTAAGCATCATTTCACATCATGCAGGATGGTACTGCACTTCCTGTCAACCCTCATTGGCATAGCAACGTGACTGTAAGGCCTCTGTATTCCAAAATTACAAATATCTCCCAAAATATTGGTCCTACCAACTTGCCGAGATATTTGATGTGGAGATGGGACTATTCCTCAACTGCAGGTACCAAATTGGCCAGTTGAAAATGTTAAAATTTCTCAGAACTGTGCAGACACATACACACACACACACACACACACACACACACACACACACACACACACACGCACGCACGCACACACACGCACACACACACACACTCGCTGAAACCTTTCAGTATAGATTATTATATAGATTATGATATAGGGCCTGAGTCTATGAACTGAGAAACATGGTGATGGACTGCTTTGACTTTGCTTCAGAAACTAAAAGTTTTGTATTATTTTTTGTTTAAAATGAGTATTATTTTAGATTTAAAATGAGTGTTTAAATCCTGTTGTAGCTGGGACAGAGCCTGCATACAGGCCTGGCTGTTGGTGTAGAGGTGGAGAGCAGGGATAAAGGAATGCAGGGCCAGGAAGTTAGCGTGGACAAAGTGCTGTGTGACTGGCACATACAAACAGAGAGAAATAAATTCACACGCAGTCACACAAACACAGACAAAGATCATCTGCATGAGTTGCCGCAGTAACCGGAAAGCCTGGTGTCGGTCTGGGGAGAGCAACTTTGCCCAATTCCCCATCTGCTTTCTGTAGTGCACTGGGATAGGAATGCTGTTACTCAACACATACTCACTCTGAGTACAAGGAAAGAAAGCAACACTGGAAAATAGGCAAAAAGGGGGTGGGGGTCATAAAGGGAGAGAGAAGTACGGGGAGAATAAGTGGGGTGGAAAGGGAAAAATGCACAAGAACAAAAAAAAAAAAAAAAGATGAGCTGTTGGCTGATGGGTGGGAAGTTACAGTGGTAGGATGGCTGGGGCAGCGCAGCAGCTTCCTGTCCATGTGTGTTCACTCAGTTTTGCATTAGGTCACATCATCATCACAGGACCGCTTACATAACCAGGCTCCATTCACACAGATAACAACGTCTCTGTCTGCTCTGCTTACCACACACACACATGCACAAAAGAAAATGTACACACCATCCTTTACTGGAGCCAGGAGAGGGGGTGGGACAGAAAATACATCTAAAAAAGAGCAATACGACATACATGTGTATATGTGTGTGTTTGTGTGTTTGTTTGTGGCCCTGCAGGAGTGCGAGGCCGTCGGCTCAGACCGCTGGTGTCTGCGTTCTTTAATAGTCGGGCCATCTCAACAACAAGCCTGGAGGAAAAGGTCGCAGGTTGGCACAGATAAACAGAAAGAGGGATATCACAGTATCTGTATGTGTGTGTGTGTGTGTGTGTGTTGGCATGCTCGCCTAAAATGTGTATGTGTCTGTCTCGGAGCTGTGCAGGACTGGCAGCTGTCCTGTCTGATGTGAGTGTTGGCTGAGTGCTTACATAAGAGAACAAGTCGGCTGCACTCTGGAAGGTTGACGGAGAAAACCAACACTCGGAACCTCAGAGGAGGCTAGAGTGCACATTCAGACTCACACACACACACACACACACACATTTCTGATTCACTGCAAGTGGGTATAGTTATCAAAGAGAATCAGCGTCAAGCTCTTCGTGATCTTTTTAGTTGTGCGACCTTGTAATGGTAATAATAATTTATGTCCATTACATGAGGGTAAAATTAAAAAAGCACAAACTGTAAACATCCGTGTCCCTGCAGTTGCTGGTGTTGAACCTACTTTGGGTGTGTTGACGTCCTCTACCATGAAATTCTGCTCCAGGGGACAAGCAGTCTGGGGGAAGGTGAAAGCATCGGAAGAGGCTTGGGGCACAGCAGGGGAGCGCAGCAGACGAACGCCCTGAGGGAGCAAACCCACCTGGGCTGAACTGCTGGACGACTGCAGAGAGTACAAAAAAAAATATAAAAGAGTGAGTCTTTGACATTACATCAAAAAACCCTCTCCAGTTCAGGCCCAGTACTTAACAAGATCCCCGATGATAATGCATTTACGACAGTTCTGAGACGCACACAATTTGACTTTATAATCCGCGGTAAGCAGCAAGAAAAGAAAAGCAGACCTGAGACGGGTAGGGGGAAATTAAAGAGAAAAAAAAAATTTGTCCGATGTCGGTAAGAAGAGAGTGGGCAAAGAAAGAAAATAATGAATAATGTAACTCAGGAGATGCATTTAGATCAAGGCTGAGCAAAGACCAAGCGAAGACAGAAGCAGGTAGGATAAATGAATGAGGGGGTCATGTCTATCTGCCTGTTTGTTCTGGCTGCAGGTGTGAATAACAGAGCTTTGATCAGAAAGGGGTGAATGGTAATCTCCGTGCATGTTATTCAGATCCCTGCTCTTGCTGTGACGCCTCGTGGTTACCTTGACGACGGTCTGTTCAGCGATGGTGCTGGGCCTCCGTTGGCGGGCGTCGAGCCTCTGTTCGACGGGGAAGCTGCAGCGATGGGCCTTGAGCCGCTCCACCAGCAAGTAGTAGATAGCAGCAAAGTGGTTGTAGCTTTTGTTCTGCAGAGACTGGAATGACAGATAAAAAAATAAATAACTGTAATGGAAGTTATTACTAATGAAAACCAGCCATTTTGGTAGCTCCACTTTGAAAGCTTTTAAAGATTATTCCTTTATTATCGCTGTAGAAAATACGCTTTTTGCAGCAGCTTCAGAACAAAATGTAGATTAAAATCCAGCATCAATAAAACATTTTAAAGAGAAATGATATGGATAAATTCGACAACAATAGGTCACAGCTTATTCATGAAAAACTTTAAAAAATGGACTAAGGTAGGGGTTGATACAATTAAACCAATTAAAAATCTGCAATTTTGGAAATAGTTCTGATTAGCCGGAAACCATCAAGTTAAACTGGTTTTAATGCCGCTGTATGATATCCTAATGTTGGTATAAACCTGTGTCAGACTGAGTAGGGTATTGACAGATACCAAACAGACAGAATCTGCAGGTCAAATGTACATATTTGGGGTCAGAGAAGCTTTTCTTTACAGCACTTCCATCTCAATTTTGTTTGTTTTTTTCAACACATGAAAACAGTGTTGCAGATCAGATTGCTTTTTTGTCCTCCACACTTTTTCTGAGTTTATTTTGCAGTCTTCCACCAGTGGATGATCACTGGCCTGATTATTGTTTTCACTATGTGCTACTTTTCACTCATTAATCATGCCCTAAATATTGCTAACCCAAATAACATACAAAGATATCATTTATTTATTAATTTATTTATTTTCTCCATTATAGTAAAGTTAAATTTGATGTTAATAGTTTAATATCACAAACCACACATTTGCCTCAAGGCTTTATAACCTGTACAATTTGCAACATCCTGTCCTTCAACCCTCTGTAGCAGTTCACATTTTTCTGAATACTGCCGTTCAATCTACGATGAGGAAGTAGTTCAGGTGTGAATTCCAATACCCAAATAGAACTGCACTTACGAGTTCTGTCAAATTCTTAAGGATGGTACAGTTTTACACAGACCTGAGCACCTCCTATGAATGCAGATCCTTCTTTTTCACCACTGGACCACATTTCTAATTGCTCTAAATTTTTGCATTTGTGCAGCTTATTTATTACTGAGCTTCAAAGCAGAAAGTGAAGTCAGCAATACACTGCTGACTTTACCCTAGGGCTGCACGATATTGGAAATAAACTGCGATACCCACAAACCTGCGATATATATTGCGATATGAAAAAATATTCAGGAGGATAAAATAGCTGCGTGGCGCCGACATAAACGGTGGAACAAATTAGGTGTGTTTCCTCTCACTGTGAACACAGAATATGTGTTTCAATATCATCCGTCTTGTAGGTGAAATAATTCCAGATATCCTGCTTTTCTTTTTGGCACCAAGTCTTCATGTTGGGTGATTTTCTCTTGTTCGTTGCTCAGTTTTTAATGTTGCTACCAGCGACTCACTCTATGTGCAGGGGCGTGGTCTGCTTTGGCAAACTGATGAAGAACAATTGTGTTTAGTGGATTGTTGTGTGTGTCAGGTACTCAGGTTGAAATTAGATGAGAACATGTTGAGTTAATTTGCCTCCTATATTGTAGAATCTGCGATGTGACTATTACACACATAGCGATGATGATGCTCAAATGATATATTATGCACCCACAACTGTTCCTGCACTAGTGGATTAGTGCTCTCACCATGGGGCACGGATGTGAACAAAGCACAGCAGCGATGCAGAAAGTCTTCTACCACTGACATTATGGTTCCTGTAGATCAGACTCAAATATAAAGCTGAGGGCTCACCTCTATAGTTTTGTGCTGGTCAATGCCGAGGCTGTGCATCAGGCGAAGGACCTGTTCACTGTATTCTCCCACCCCCACCTCGCCTTCTGCAGATGCAGACTGTTGGTACAGGACAGGCCTCTGCACTGGAACGTCCAGAGCCATCCATTTGTGCTCCTTAATCTGGGCCACAGACAAGCGTTTTGACGGGTCCAGGACCAACATCCTGCGGATCAGGTGCTCACAGTCTGGGAGGGGGGGAAAGACAGATTAGAAAGGATGTGACAAGGTTTATAACCTCCATATTTAATAATAACACTTTCAAAAAGGAAGAGGTTTTGATAAGTTCCTTAATGCTGAACCCTTCTTGTATAAGTTAAGAGGAAGCATATCAAGCCGCAAAGCGTCATGTCCTCTTCGAAGCTGCCAAGATGAAGTGGGGCAGAAGTAACACGTGGGACATTAAAATCCTCTAAATTCTTTTCTTAGTTTCTTGTGCCGTCACTTCTCGACAGACCTCGTTTCTACTTTGCTCCCCACCTAATGAGAACTCCTCACCTCTAGTTAGTGGCTAGATTAGTTTGACGTCAGACACAGCTGGGTTCTTAACAGGATTACAGTTCCCTTGGCTGCGGTGCTTTGGCCTGCATGCACCCCTACTGCCTCCACTGCATTCCTGTCTGCCACACGGCATCCTTACCCATTACCCCGACGCTAAGATGGTAAAGTAAAACAGGTGTGTTCTCAGCCAATTAACCCTCTAGTTGCTCATACTTTCCTTGATCTTTAATGGTTTCTGGGTTGGCGTTTGAAGTACTTCAAGTCCAACTGAAATTAAGTACATTTAAAAAAAATAAAATAAAATAAAACATTAACAGCTGTGATGTAGTTTTGAAGACCACTTTGCTTACACCTGATTTAAGCATTCCTTCCTCTGAATCTTAAATTGCAGGAAATCTACTTGTCTAAGACCTATCGGTTACAAGTGAATAAAGCGTAAATTTAGTAGTTTTGAAAGAACAGTGATTTTTCCTTATATGCAGTAAATCTTTTGCAGGTTTTATAGTTAGATATCCTATCTTTTGCTACAGGGTTGAGAAGGAAAACAGCTCAGACCTAAGAATCCGGCTGCCAAGTTTAACTCCCTGCTGCACATTCTTTTGGTTGCCCCGCTGATCTACTAACGTCTGCTTGCATCAAATGTTTTTTTATCTCTTGCCTGGCAGTTCAGCCACCCCTTTACCTCATACTGTGGCATCTTAGCAACGTGTGCAACCTGCTTTAAATACAGACCAATTAAACACAATCCAGCTCACTTTGTTTAACCAAACATATTTACTCTCCATTGGTTGCAACTGTCATCGTAGTACCAACTGAACCTCAGTGTATTGTTTTTTTTTTAAACTCATAACCACCAGGGAGGGTTTGACTATGCAAAGACCAAATGCATGACCATATAGCTGGTTGATTGATTGACACACCGTTTTAGCCAGTTCATTATACCACAATGACTCAACCGCAGAAACATTTCCAGTTAACACTTGGAAGTCCCAAGTGGTGTAGAGTTGCACCAAGACCTCCAGTGAAGAAGAGACAAGAACTCTACTCTGTTTGGAAAGACACTGAGGCAGGTTTGTTGTAATTTTCCATTATTCTCACGGAAATACAGACAAAGGAACCAAACAAAACAGATTATAAGTTATACAAAGAATCTAAACGATGCAATTTTTTATTTGAATTGAAAAAATGTTACCCTGTCTTGTTTCATAACATGCTGTGATTGGTGAGCAACACAAACTGGAACAAAAACCATCTTCAACTATGTAAAAAAAAATCCAAACAGTTAAATTGTGCATACATTCACAAACTCTTGTGGCTTTTTTCTATTTTATATCATTATGTCTTTTCAAAACAAGCTGTTTTCAAGCATCATGCTGGGCTTGAGATGAGGTTATATGATTCACACTGTGAAGATGTTACAGAGAGAGTTACTGTGTGGTGCTAGGCTGTGCTGTGCACCACAGTGTTGGCCGGTGAGAGGAACAGGCAGAGAGAAGATGGACTGTTTCTGTATGAAGGAAACGGCACACTCTGTTCTCCTTGTTCAGGGAACAGGGGCTGGACTTGGGGGTGGGGAGGCAAGATTGAATGTCAGTCTGGCCACAGGAGCTGACATTACACTCCTACATTCCCCTTAGGTCTTAATTGTTTCAAGGTCCTGAACAAAACAAAAAACTCTCCCCACACCCCCTGTGGAGAAATCGCCACAGATGGGATACAGAGAAACAGATAGGATCAGAGACTGACGGACGATGTCTCACAGAGAGACAGACGGAATGAGTCACACAGACGTACAGAGAGACAGGCTGCTGGAAGGCTTCACTGGCTCTTCCCCAGGTTACATAAACAGCTGCAGCTCTGGACTTAATCTGCAGCTTGCTAGCATAGCCACTAACAGCAGGGCTGCAGCGAGACAGTTCGCCAACCTGACTCACTTTGAAGACGGCATTATGGTGTTTAATTAGTCTCAAAAACCTGCGTACACAAAAACCAGGCGCATACACACCGAGCGGAAATCCTCCCATCGCAAGAACGTTCTTCCACTTGCAGATCCTACTGTGCGAGCTCGAATCACACGCCTGGCTATTATGTGTGTGACTTTGGAGACTAATTAAACGTCATACTTATACATTACAGATGACAATGACGGAGAGTTTCCTACCGTTTCCCCTTCAAAACAGTAAAATGTTCTCATTAAAGAAATGGTTCCATGACTGGCTGCCACGAGTGTGTCTGCCAATGAACATTTAACAGTAAGGGGTTTCAAACACAAAAGCATGAGTTGTTTAGTACCTCAGCATTGCCCTTCACAGGCAATCGTATGCCATATTTGTGAATATGAGTGATGATGATATTCGCGTTATATGAGGATATGATGTTCTCCTCTCACCTTCTGTCATGAAGTAGGGGATGCGAAACCTTCCTTCTAGGACCCTCTGTCGGAGCACAGGAAGAGTGGGCCCATCAAAGGGCAATGCACCGCACACCAGAACATACAGCACTACCCCCATACTCTGAAAAAAAAAAAAATGCAAAGAGAAAAGTCAGGGCTTGGAGTGATAACCACATGTGCATCAATCAGACAGTCAGGGTCTAAATAAAGCTAAGATTGTTGCTTTCAGTCACAAATATGCATAGAGGTAAAGATATGACGAGTGGAAGTGAAATGAGTGGAAGAAAGTCTAGAGTTTCTAGCATTGAAACTTCTGTGAATGTAATTAATATACGAGTGGAAAGAAATATTTCAGCCTTACCCAGATGTCCAGCTGTGGGCCCTCATACTGTTGGCCCTCGAAGACTTCAGGAGCAGCGTATGGCGGGCTGCCGCACCACGTGGCCAGAGGCTCCCCGGGCTGGAAGAAGTTCCCGAATCCAAAATCTACACAAGAGGCAAGTGTGGTTAGAAAGGAAATGTATCGCTTACTGTAAACATTATAGTGTGTGAAACTGTGAAGCCGTTTCATGAATGTATGGTTTTGGACGCCGTATGTGGCCGCGTGGTGTGAAGCAGCTTCTGTGAAAAGAGAAGTGGTGAAAAGCACATGGTGAAAAGATGAAGCTACAATAGCAGAAGCACCGATACTGTACAGGAGATCAGACTGACCCACATGGACGGTATCGGCCTTGTGCGTGTCACTGGGGTCTGTAGGTTTTTTTAATGACATAATATGGAATCCACATATTTGTACACGGAGGAAACAAGCCCACGTATGAGGTAACCTCCCTTAGGGACCGACATGAGGTCATCCAAAATTGTGCTCTGAGTCGATGTGTGCAAAGTGATTAAAAGTCAGATTCAATCTTCGGGAGAAGACTGAGAAGTTGAACACACACTTGAACAAATGCTGAGAAACCCACGTCTGTCTTTCATTACAATCCAGATAAAAGCTATATCTGGGTTTTGCCAAATCACACTGAGCCAAATTGTGTGGCTGTGATTACTTAGCCAAGTTGTTTTTTTTCTATTATTTTGTCTCACTTTCCTTCCAGTCTGTAGATTAATTCCATGTTAATTTCACTCAAACCTTCTCCACTGAATCACCCTGTGTGTCCTCTTCTCCGCTTAGTTTTATTAAGACTTGCTGCTATTGTTTACAATCGGTACTGAAATGTTTAATCCTGTATTTGTTCATCAGTGGAAAATTAATCAATGACATGAAAACTGAAACTGAAGTTCTCAGATACAAGGATTTCCTGGTTGTTGTTTCCTGATCTCTATCTTTGTAAATTAAATTCTTTTGTTTTTGGACCAGACTTGACTTTAGGCAAAACAAACCATATTAAAACACAGATGCGGGCCCCACACCAGGGTAGAGTGATAAAATAATTAGGATTGTACTTGAATTTTGTATTCCCAGCTGAAAGGTTTTACAAAATGTCTGCGTTTTGCTGTTTTACGTAAGTTTATTCAAGTATATTTTGATGTTGGACAAACAGTTCATTTTATCATAACCGTTTTCTTTGTTCTACATCCATTTTTTAAAAAATATTCAGACAATAAAAAAAGAATTGAAGACAAAATTAATCTTTTACATTATAAAAATCAGAGCTTACAGGTATTTATTTGTCTTGATCTTATTTTCATTGTGTAGCATCTTCTATGTTTCTGTTTCATTACATCTTTCATGAATGATTCGGTTTCTTCAACTTTCCCTCTGGATCAAATATCAGCCTTTAAATGCACCCCGTATCCCCGCACTTATAATTTCCTGATATTTCATGGTCATAATAATAAAATTGATTAATCAAGAAAATCTAGACACGGACTAGGATTTCAAGCTCAGTCACTTCATTTTCCGCGGCACCATGTATTCATGTCATGGGATCTGAGAAATAGAGGGGCAAACATTCACTTAACCCTCCATCCTCATCCTTCTTAAATAATTTGAAACAGTTACATAAACAGAAAAAAAAATGCAAAGCAAAACAAATAAATGACACTGATTAAAAAAAAAAAAAAAAAAATCTGGCTTACATAATAGGCCTGGAGGTGATGCGAGTTCACACACACACACTGCTGACTCTGTGAATGCAGAGACAGAATCCAATCCCTTTTCCTTCACTCTGTTCTGCATCGAGACCATTTAGATGATCTGACACGGTATCTGAGACTAACCTAAACACTGACCAAACAAAAAACAAAGCGGGGCTGCAACTTAGAACTGTTTTCATGAAATAAAGCTGCAGTACTTGATCATTTTTTGCCACCACTTGCAAAAAAAAAAAAAATCCATATTTACTTTTTAGCATATTGTTATTCAAGTTATCTGTGAGGAATTCTGGTTGGTTTCAGGCTGTGGGAGGGCGGGGTTAAATATGTGATTGACAGCTTTAATTATAGATCAATGGTAAGATATCAAACAAAGAAGTCAGAGTTTTTTTTTTAATATCTGCATCAAATCTTACATACTTTGATAAGATTATTATGGAAACAAATGACTAAAGTGTTGGTAGATTCACAACACTATGCAAAATCTTAGGCAACCTTTTAGGGTTGAAATGAGCAGACATAATTATTTCTCATTCTCTTTGTTCAGATATCAGAAAATGCGAGAAATATGTGCGCAGCCTTAAAAGACACACAGAAATGGAATTAGATGGATTCTAAAGGTTAAAGTTGCTATCTACTGTGTCCACTGATCCCATGACAAAAAGCAGCGCAAACACTTAGAAACATCTGACATATGTTGAATGAAACCTGGTATAAAACACCGGAAAATTTATGCAATAAATCTCATATTGTCTGAACAAAATTGTTAAAGGGAAGTTAAGTGCAAAGGGAGGTCACATTAAATATTACCTCTATGGTTTATAGAAGCTGTTTTTCCCCTGAAACTTTTGTTTTTACTGCTGTACATACTTCCCATATAGGCAGATTGTATCTTAATACAGGAACTGAAATATGCAAATGTGTGGTCATCAGAACTTTACTAAACCAACAAATCTAATTTTGGTCTAAACTTTTGCATAGTACAGTATTATATAGTGTTATTACATATATATAGGGGTTAATGTATATTTTTACAACACATTTATGAATTTTACACTAAAAGGAATCTGAAAAGTTCATGTATTCTAATGTGTAGACAGTGTTTTGAGGTAGAAAGAGCTCAGAGACTAACATTCCCTTTGAGTAAAACCCATTCTCTCATTAATTCATAGAATTACAAATTTTGACTCAATACTATATTTATAACTATAACCAACTAGCACTTTTGATTTCACTTTTCTTCAGTAGTGACCCAATTTGGTAAAGTTTCACTATTTTTATTCTGGAAGTGTTTTGCTTGAACACCAGTGTAATTATAATTTAGTCTTACAGCTGCAACAGGAAGGTATGTATTTCCCCCCCTTGATTTTAGCTCCTGCAGCTTTAAATATTTTGTTTTTTATATATTAATTGTATTGTTTTAACATTAAACCTGCAGGAGCTGAAATCACGAGGGGAAAAAAACACCCGGCAGACTTTGAAAACACCAGCTTCCCTCAGCTGCTCTCACATTCTCTCAGACTACTTACATTACAATATGCTGAAAGATGATTGTGGATTTTTTTGCCAGATGACGGTAAAAAATTCTAAAGCACTGCAGGTTTAAGTCCAAAGCCTAAAAATATGAAAGTGCTACAGACAAATTCAATAAATAAAAGCAGTAGGGCCGACTCAATCTTTTACCACCGACACTGAGGAAGCAGATGACGGTGATCAAAAATCAAGTTTAGAGCCTGTTCTGTGACTCGGCAATGAATAAAAGGAACTTAATATTTTGGCCGTTCAATGGAAAGGACATTTGTATTTGTTTTGACAAGGTTTGCGGAGTGTAACTTAGAATGGAAAGAGAAATAATGGTTATGTGACTTTTATTACTGCAGAATAGTCAGTGGCAGGTGTGGTGAAATAAAGTGGAGGGTGAAGCGGCGCAGCACCGTGGGGTTTATTACAAGTGTGTTTACTGTCTGATGCTGCTGTGAAGGTGAGATGTGAGATGCGAGCGGTGTGGAGCAGAGCAGTGCAGATGGTTTATCGTCAGAAGCTGTGACCCATTTCATGGAGCTGAATACTGAGCAGACTGGTTGACGTCAAAAGCTCCAGCACGCTGCAGGCTACTAACAGCACTCACAGCTCAACAGGAAGGGTGGGGGCGGAGT
>JAPTYQ010000006.1:23090658-23106095 GCA_029814465.1 Ostorhinchus cyanosoma | reverse complement strand
TCTTTGTAATATTTCTGGGATTCACTATTAACCCTGCATTGGATGACCTTAGTGTTCTAGTTTGTGCATAGATAAACAAACAAACAAACAAACAAACAAACAAACAAACAAACAAACAAACAAACAAATAATAGAGCATTTTTATTATTATTAGTTATAGACCTTTTTATAATTGAAAGATCTAGAAATTATTTGTCAGGTGGTTGAACATGCAACAATAATACAAGAGAGTGTATTTTCCAAATAAAGTGAGTGCCATCATGTAGTAATTCTAGTCTGGGAGTCTTTAACGTATTCTAAGGGTAATTTCTTTGTGTTGTTAAGAACAGATAAATAAAGTGGAAAATACAATAAATGAAACAGACGCACAGAACTCCGTATATTGCATTAGTGAAATAAACTGAATATTTCGATTCACCAGTTTGTGATTGATAGTAACCTGTTTCCATGTAACCCTCAGGTGACAGCAGGAAGTGGGACGGCCCCCTCCTGCCTTTTGTTCCATATCCGACCTCCTGCCACTCAGGACAGCCACTTCCCAGCACCCGGCTCAGAGGACTCAGACCGGGCCAGAGACTGCAGCTGGGTGTACCCATGTCAGACCCAGAAACTGGGGTCCCAGTGCCCATTCTAGCTGTAACCATCCATCCTGATACTGGATTAGTGTACCCACTTGGCGGGCTGCACATGTGCCCTATCACCCGCCTGCTGCAGCCCATCCAGATTGGCTCTCCAATGCTGGACCCCAGGACTGGAAACGTTGCACTCACTGTTGGAGTCAGTTTAGATCCAGTGACAGGTTAGTGCTGCCACTGAAGCTGAAATACAACCTTCATCTGGAATGTCATGAGTTCTACTGTGTGTTTGCACAGGCGCTGTGCTGCCAGTAGGTGGAGTCCTTCTCTCTGAGTCCTTCATTGAGCCTTTGAGTGGGAGGATGGTGAAAGTTGGAGGGGCAAGTATAAGAGCAGGACAAGTGGTGCCTCATGGGGGAGGATGCCAGACCCTTCTGGATAATAAGGTGTTTGATTACACTATGATATTTTTTCTAAATGATGCCTTTAATTAACATGTTCCAAAGGAAGCAGACCGTTTGAACATTTTACCTACCTTTTATTTCTCCCATCATTTTTGTATCTTTTAGATTTACTTTCTTCCAAGTGAAATAATTTACAAAGAATATTTAGTTTTTTTCAAGTGTATGATCACAAAAGAAAATAAGAAAAAAACAATGAAATTTTCCTTAATTAGGTTCTGGCAGCTATGTTCAAAGTTGTGGAGATCCTGAAGCCACTAACAGAGGAGTGGGGTTCGGATCATACTTTACAAATTCCTCAGCCTCATCCAAGTGAAAGGGGGAGTGGTCGACAAGATAATCTTCTAGCTGCAGCAAAAGAGCTCCACCAGGCTTGGGGAAGAGCCCTGCATTGCCACTTGCAGCTACAAACCAGACTGGAAATCCTGCTAGACTGGGCTGTGGGTCTTCAGCAGGATGGAGGGGCTTGGGGTGAGAAATCCCAGTGAGACAATGAGTGGGTTTTTGTCACTCTATATGGAATACACATCACAATAGATTCTCATTTTCAAAAGTTCTGCCCTTTTGTGTGTAATACAGTCCTCTTTTATCAGTGAAATGGTCCGGGGTTTTTTTTGGTTTTGTTTTGTTTGTATTATCTATATTCTACCTGAAGGTCTTGGAAAAATGAACATTGTCCTGAAAGCAGAAAAAAAAACTATTATTTTTTTCTATTAAACCTATAACTCTAGTGTCTCTATGCCTGTCCTCTCGCCAACATAAATCCATTAGTGATAGAAAATAAAAGGCAGCACAGATGTATTACCTTTGGTTTACTTATCTGCTTTCATTTTTATATGTGAAGAGAATTTTTACCAAACCGAGACCTCGGCTGCTCCGAGCAGCTGGAGCATTTGATGTTTTTCAGTACAAAAGCCCCTGGCTCACTTTTTTTTTTATTGTGCTTTCTAAATGGAACAAAGTTGCCCTGTAGTGCATCCTATTACTAAGCAAGAAAGTTTAAAGCATAAAGTCACATATATACTTTTACAAATTAAAAAAGGGCACTGCAAAGGTTTCATTAGCCTAAGGAGGGTGACATGTTCCTACCTCAGTGACTTTTTACATGACCTTTATTTGTCATAAACAACGCGCCTCCACAAAAACTTAGTGTGACCTGTTTTTCCCACATAGTCCTATTGAATCAGCACATGCTCTAACTCCTGTGTAACCCACAAGCATGTTTAAGTAAGATAATCTTTGAAATGCCATATTTCCAGCATATAAAATCTCCAAATATCAACCCAATTTTTACACATGTTGCAAATTCTCCTTTAAATGATATTCCCATACTGAAGGGCTTAATTCCACACCTCTCAGCCAGGGGCATCAACAGAAGCGGTAAGATGAAAAAACATGTTGCAGCCAGTTTTCACCAGAGTTTGACCACTGTAAGGTGGGGATCTGTATGAGTTCAGAGTAGATAATTACACTGGGAAAAAAGCAAAAAGGTACATATTGTAGAATTCCTAAAATAAAAAAATAAAAAGTAAACTGCACAAGTAACATTTGTTCATATACATACTAGTCACACCTGCAGCAACAAATCAATGCAACAATGAGAACGAATACTTCAGCTATAGACAGAATAACATTAACTGTATGATTTCTGAGACTTTATCACTGATTGGCAAACATGTCATGTTTTTGTGTTATATGACACTTGTCTAATTTTTTTTTTTTTAGCTGATCTGCTTCAGAAATTAAATGTGCTAAATCTTACTTTATTGAGATAAATTGGAAAACAAATGACAATAATCCTGGTTGATGTTTTCCATGTATTTGATCAAGTGTTATAATGCATATATATATTGATTTATATATACATTCATTAAATAGATTCATAAATCTATTAGAGAGAACCTGTAAAGTGAATGTATTAAAATGTGAAGACAGTTTGAAGTAGATCTGGCAGCTCTGAAACAAACATTCCTTTGGAGTAAAACCCATTATCTCATTAATTCACAGAATTTCACATTTTGACCCAAAACTGTATCTCAGAAGGATGGAGCCAACCAATGTTTTTTATTTAATTTTCCTTTATTCCTGACTCAAACTTTGTAAAGTTTCACTACTTTTATTCAGGAGGTATTTTACCTGTAGCCCAGTGGAATCAGTAGACAAAGCCAAATGTTCTTTCTTCCTTTTTTTTTTTTTTTCATTTTTTGGTACAAAGCATATTTGTTTCTCCCATATTTAAAGTACATATGTTAATTTAATTTGCAAAGAAACCCTTCTCAGAGCATTCTCATTTGTTAGTTAACATTTCCTATTGTAATTTATTCCTCTGATTATTTAAAACAAGAGATAAGTTTAAAAAGTAATGAGGACAAAATAAGCTATTTCTATCTATATGGTAAATACAGATCTTTCCAACCAATAATCATATATGACTGAAAACCTGTGTTTACACAACAGATTATTCATGTTTGAGCACGTATCTATTCTATTATTTTTTTTAACCCCGTCTTTTCCTGTGCTCTTCGTACCAGGGGAGATGCCCCTCTCAGGTTCAGATATATGTGTGCCAGCTCTCCTGGGCATGGAATACCCTGATCCAATGGGTTCTGGTCTTAGTGTGCCTGTTTTGGGTTATCAAACGGAGCCTGTCTCTGGGATTACACTTCCGCTGGCAGGAACTATGGAGGACACTGATGGAAAAGGTACTGTTAAAAACAACTGCACTAGTCCATGTACGGTAGTTAAATTAAATCATCCCAAATCAGCTCCATTTAGTAAATCACATAACTTAAGTTGGATTAGTTTCTGAGGCTACAGTTTTGTACTTTACAGGCCTAGAAGCCATCCGTTATGGCTCCCAGACCGTTGACCCAGTGACAGGGATGTTAGCTCCAGTCGTTGGTGCCAGATTAGATGTTTCCAGAAAAACAGTTGTACCCATCACCGCCTCCTATTGGCTAACGATGGCTGAGCAAGCTGACAATATTCAAGTAAGGAAATTATGGTCATTTATTATTATATCTATTGTAGTGTTTTATTTTTGGTTTTAATATTTATTTTATTGTTGTACACCAGATTGATGCATTGCAGAGAGAAGTGTGTGCACGAAACACTCACTGGCAGCAGCAAAGGATAAAGGAAGAGGATATTCTTTCTGATCTGGAATCAGCTCTGTCCCAGTGTGTCTTCAAAGTTACAGAAGCCAACACTTATCAGGTCAGTGGAAGATGCATGCTGTTTTGGTTGTGAATATCTTATATAGTTTGGCCTCAGAGTAGAGGACGGATGCTTTTTTGAACATATGGATGCATTAATGTTGGGACACAGAGCATTGGAAAGTGATCCTGGAGAATCTTCACATCCTGCCTGGAAAAGCAGCATCCTGTTTGGCACTGAAATGTTAAAATATGAGCAAACACTGTTATCTTCTATGTGCAAGTGAGTCTCTGGTTTTGAAATAATGGAAAATTTCCGTGTCGGGGAAATTGGGAAACAGGAAAGGAGTGACCAGTGTGGACAAATATGCAACTTGGCACAGGTAGGCTGAAAAAAAAAAAAAAAAAACCCCACCACAAAGAGGAACATGAGGGGAACATGTCACAATGCAGTGGCTGAAAAAGTAGCTGGAAAATGAACAAGTGTGATAATGTGGCCAAGACTGTGCTGTGGTGGCTGCTGTGCACCCTGGGGCTGATTGGAGGGTTAGCTGGCAGGTGTCAGAGCCCCTGTTCAGACCTTTTATTAACATGGTCCTGAGTGATCCTATCACCAGTGGCCAGCTGTAGGCACATGTGTTCACACCTGGAATGAAAATGAATCTCCACATGCTGGTGTGGTGATCAGAGTATACTTTTCTACTCTATAGGGAAATAACCAGACTCATCTAGAGCCTAAAATATAGCATATGGTTTCACTTCAAGTTGAAAAGACAAGCTTTAAATTGTCTCTTTGCATTTACCTGTTGTCTTGCCTGTTAATAAATCCAGATTCTAGACCATACATTCCATTTTAATTTTAATATGACAACTTTGACTATTTCATTTTGTTTTATATATGATTGTCTCTCAAGCACAACATATGCTTTAGAGATTATTATGTCATCAAGCTCTTAAAGATCCTAACAACCACTGGCGACCAAAATCATCTACCAGTATAAAATATTTACCAACGTCTGATCCAGTAATCCTATCAAGCCACATAAATAATAGGTGTAAAATACAGTTTGTCATCTTTCCATGGTCATCAGATATGACCCATTTGGACATACATTCAGAGGCTCCGGGGTTACCGTGGAAACACCGTCATCTTCTACAACACCGATTCACCAGTAAAACCCATGGAGTTTGATCAAAGACAGTGGATGGCGTTTAAGTTCAGATAATGATCAATTTTGTTGGGAAAAGTCACATTTTCTTCATTTTTCTCTGTTTCTGATATTCTGATAATTAACTTTCATCTGAGCTTTTATGAATATCTACATGATCAGTGAATTAAATATGAATTAAAATACCTGATTTTTATTGAAGAAACTCAAAATACAGAGGATAATATTATTATAAATGGGGATAAATGACTTAAGAATGGTTAAATAGAGAGAAAAATTCATTTGGGAACTGTTGGAAAAGTAACACTGGGTGTTTATGGGTTAAAATACGTACAGGGATTTCTGGTGAATGATGCAAATCGTGAATATTACATTTACTTTTTCTGATATGACATTGTTTGTGCAATGAGTTTGATAGTCATAGGTGAAGGTAATCCATTTGTCTTCACTGTGTTAAAAGGAAGAAGACATACATTTTTCCCAGTCTACCTCCGAATGCATCCTGTAGTTGGATTTTGATGTATCCTCATTACATCCTGAATGTGTTCACACTTAGCATAAGAGCTGGCCTCTCAGAATACATGTGCATGCCAGTTCTGAACATGTCCTGAAATGACTGGTGGGAGCGGGAGGCTGAGTAGGAAACAAAACAGATGAATATAAACAAAGAGGAGATGGAAACAAACACAAGCCCATGACAGTTGGTGTGATATTTACACTGTGCTGTTTTTTTTTTTTTTGTATCACATTCAACTCTGTTTGAGTGAAATCTATAACCTACCAATAGATGAATAAATCATAGTGCAAAATGGTATGTAGATTTACTGAGTTGGTATCTGGATTAACATAAATTTTCCCGCATCGACAATAATACTGTAATTGACAAAACGATGTCTGAAAATCTCACAAGTCTCTCCAGCCTTTCAGATTCAAAGCCCTATAGCATTTCAGTAGAGTGAGCTTCTTAACCCATAAAGACCCAAACAGCCACAGGCAACCAAACACATCTACTGAATTAAATTATTTAATATAATCCTATCAAAACATATAAATAATTGGTGTAAAATGCAGTTCATCATCTTTTCATGGTCATCAGATATGGACATTCAGAGGCTCCGTAGCGAACGTAGAAACACCGTCATCTTCTACAAAATTGATTCACCAGTAAAACCCACGGAGTTGGATCAATGACAGTGGATGGACACGCCTGTTTGTGTGTTCACTTATTGATATCTTTGCTAAAAAAGAAACTTTTTCCTCAGTTTTCTCTGTTTCCCATTTGATAACCCTCAACTTTAATCTGAGCTTTTAAGAACATCTACATGATCAGTGAATTAATATATGGGAAATATTTGAATTTCAAAGAAAAATAATTTAAAAAAAAGAAAGGACAAGAAAGGATAAATAGAGAGAAAATTCATTTGTGTCTGATACAAAAGTAGCACTGAGTCTTTATGGGTTAATATTGCAAAAAAAATAACTTCACTAGAGCATATTGTGGAAGACTTTGACTGCTACCACTTCCATTAACTCGTGAACTCACTGGGTCTACGTTTCCGACCCTTTGAGCTCGTGAGTATCTGTCGGGGCATTGCATTATGGTTCTACTTCTCATAAAAGTCAAAGAAAACATTTTAACTTAGTATTTATCAAGAAAGCCGGTTACGCACAAGATGTTTAGAAGGTGTGAGTTCATGTAGCTTTATGGCTGTAAAATTGATTAGAGATTTTATTTGTCTGTCTGCAGGGTTTCTATTCCGTCTTGGATGCGTTCTTCTTTCTGTGTGCCAATATGTAAATGTTTCCCTCCACTTCTTGTGTTTTAAGTGTGCACTTCGCTGCAGGTCCAGTGGTCTGGGAGGCAGCTGAGGGAAGCAGCCCTGGAGCTGCAGGATTCAGCACAGACTGAAGCCCAGAGGAGAGCAGCTCAGTGCTCACACTTGGCTCTGATCCTGCCTCCGCATGTATTACACATCCTCACACTGGGTAAATTGCCTGGCAAGACGTCAGAGTGAAGAGCATAAGGATAATTATAGTCATGCCTTGCATTGTAGTTTGGTTCAGCTCTTTCCAATACAAATACACTTCATGCCAGAAATCCGTATCACTACTTTCAGTTGTATAGAAATTTACATAATTTCATTGTTGGGTGTTTTATTTGGGATGGCAGAATGTACTTTTGTGTCTGCAGGTGATGAGGAGGAGTGGGATCAACACTGTGCTTGGCATTCAGAGCTGATGTCAGGCCTTGAAAAGCTTGATGTGTGTATCGAACAGCTTCAACAAGACCAGGAAAAATGGACAGCACAGGAAGGAGACTGGACGACAACCCTCCACACAATGGTCAGAATATGACTTTTACAGTCTGTCAAGGCAGCTGAATTATTGGCTGGGGTCAACTTAGTTTATTTTCCTCCATGGACACAAATGTCAAATATGACTCATGATTCAGTGAAGAGCTTTAGAGAGTATAGTGACTTTAGTCATGTGACTCCAGACGGTTGTGAAAATGTAAATAATTCTTCATGCTTTGTCTGTTTCTACTGCAGGACAAAGATCTGAGACTGAGAGAGCTGTGGGAGCAGTGCTTTTCCAAACAGGCAGACTTGGACGCTGCTGTTAATATCCTGCATGTTGTCAGAGACTTATCCCAGCTATGTGCTGACACCGCTCAGGTCCAAAAACTCTGACACGCGAAGGGCATTTTTCTATTATTTAAAAATTTGACATGTAGATACAGAGGTGAAGGCATGTTTTTGTCATTTTCATCATAGGTGTTGAACCTGATGAACTGTAAAAGCAAATTGAGCTTAATTATGTAATGATTGTAAAAAGTAATTGGGTTTTTTACACTTCTCTACTTTATTGTGTTATTCTGAGCCATCTGTCTCGTCTCGTCTCTCTAGGCTGTGCTATGTGGGAGCTTCTGGTACAAAGAATATGGTTTGGTCCAGTGTAGTGGACACAGGCCGGCAGTGAAGGTCATGGGTTTGCTCCAACAGAAGGCTTTGCCTCTGCTGGAGAGATTGAATCAGCTCCTGGAACATCCTGCCAGTGACTCCTGCCATCAACAAATTTCAGGTAGTGAATCAGTTTATTTTATTTTTGGTATTTAACCTTTGTTTAAGCAGGAAGTCCCTTGAGATTAAAATCTGTTTTTCAAGGGAGACCTGGCCAAGACAAGCCACCATTACAAGGTTATAAACTAAAATAAAACACGTTAAAAACAGACAAAGGACAACAGACACATACAACAAAATCCAGTTTAGGAAAAGCAGTTGCACTCTTCAGTAACATGGTTTTTCGTCCGAGCTTTGAACTCTCCCAGGGAGATGTTGAGATGAACCACAAATGAATCTCATCAGTGACTGATCTCTGACATTGGTTACAGGTTTGTCAGCAAAGCAGACATATGGTATGGATATATCGTCACGGGTCTGGACAGTCTCTGTGCCTGTGGTGAAAGGTATGTGCTTCTCAAAGCCCTTCAACTTTGTGATAACAGCCGTTTGTACACTATATCCATGTGCAGAGAGAATGTGTGGAGTGCATGCAGAAACATTCTGATGTATTGGCTTATGCACTCAAATTAAGGAGTCTACAAAGTACTAGTGCATTAACCAGGGGTTCTAGATATGGTAGTTTTTATGCTGGGGAGAGCTGACTTTTGGGAAAAGATGTAAATTTAAATTTTCAAACACTGCTGTTTAATTCATTACACAAATGAAAGAGTATAAATATTGAGAGACTGTAACTCTGATGCAGTTCATTCCTTTACTTTCTTGGTAAATTCCACTGGCATTTTCAGTTGAATAACCTCACAGCTGGCATGTCTATTTAGCGACATGAAATTTGACACCTTAGCAATGTGGCCCCATTGTTTCTCTGTTGCTAGGTAACTCACTTCAATGATGATTCTATGACTCTGGACATAGCAGTGCAATTATAAGGCTATTGTTTTCCAAAATTACTTATATCTCCCATAATATTAGTCCTATCAACTTGTCGTTTTTGCTAGTCTCTTCCTTGACCAAGTGGTTTAAGCAAGTAGTATGACAGAAGTATGCCAAACTGCAGCTGTCAGCTCTTTCCAGATTTTGCGTGATGTCTGAGACACACACACAGAGTCCACTTCCCTTTTATAATACAGACAACAAGCCTTGTTTCTGCATTTTTTTCTTTATCTGAAGCCTTTCAAATTGGAGGGAGTAATCTCATGTCAACAAACCAAAGATAACATTGTATTAATAAAATATTACAGCCAACGTTAAGTCAAATTGAATTGGAAAAATAGATAAAAGACATGGTTATCATATCCTCCCATCAGAGAATAAAATACATTTTGTTCCTAAATTATGGATTTTTTCCCATATTCTAAATGATTAACAATAGGGGGAAGTAGCGTACCAAAACACACTTCAGACCAACAAAAACACCAACAAATCAACATTATTTATCCACAGACTGTATCACTCACTGAACAGTGTGAAGCTCATTGTTTAACGCTACACACATCTGTATTAAAGTATCGCCAAATATTTGCCTTTGAATAAAACAGATACAGTGTCATTTTGATATTCAGTCAAAATGACACTGTGTCTTATAGTCTTCACATAGGTATTTGACATTCTAGTTCTGTTTGCTTAGCTCTGGTTTTGGACAAAAAACAGCCACAGTAAAACCACAAATCATCTCTGTTCTCTGTACAGTTTGTGTTGTCAGTAGCTGCACTAAAGATCTATTTAGTCTGAACTACAGATCAACAAATGGTGAACTTAGAAGAAATAATATCACACGGTCTGCCATCATGGGGTTTAACCTACCAGTATATTTACTATAACCTGTAAACATCTGTTTTTTTTAAAAATGGCACATTGCCGGAAATTAATAACACAATGATGCAGAGACAACTCTGTGACCAATCAGTGGTCTGCAGTGTTTACATGTCACATTTTAGTGACTCTTGGAACCTCTGCAAAGTAGATACCAAAAAAATAGTACCGGGTACTAGATTCCAGGTCCTGTTACGTAATGGAAATGCAGCATAATAGTTGTTTCTTTACAGTTCTCATCCCATCTGGTCATTTTCTGACTTTTTGGTCAAAGGCCCCATGGTGTTAGTTTCTTCCCTCGCCATGGGAGACCACCAACCAGAGTGACTCACTACTCCCCCTAGTGGTCACATAATGCAATGTAATCATACAATGTAAATAGATTTGGTTCATATCGCTACAGCTCTATACATTGGCATATTTGACGTAACTCAAGGACTCATTATTCTGACTACACTAATGAATAATAATTTTAGGTTATATTTTAAAGTTAAAATACTACATATAGCTCCTTTAAGGCCCGTTATTGTCTTTTAGCATCCAATGTAAAATTTGATGTATTTTATCCCCTGATTCAAGATCATTTGGATTCTTTCTACTAGGACTGTTTTTGTAGCATGTGTTTGTTGCCAGAATTTGGGAGTAAGAGGAAAGGAATATAAACACTGTGTCAGTTTCTGATAGTATCTGATATTTCTAAAGGAAACTCCACCCAGTCGCTGAGGGAGCCTGCCAAATCACAATCTCAGGACACGGGTCTGCAGGCCAGTTCAGCACCGACTCACAACTCACAAAGACACACTGCATCATCTGGAGTTCACTCCCAGGGTAAGACAGAGCAGGAATTATTCAGTCTTTGTTTTTTTTTTTTCTCGCACCTCATCAGTGTCCATGAGCAAAGTGGGAATTGGATAGTTGGAAAAGACAAACATGATTATATATACACAGAGAGATCCAGTTCAAGATCTCTGCAAAGCGCATATTTTCATTATAATTATTCATTTAGTGTCTCCATTCCTGCAGACAGCCAACCAATGAAAGATTCTGCTCATCCTCCAAGTATTTCTGTCCCCACAATATCGGGTAACAATGCGACATTCTGCAGATTTAGAAGGTAGGGTGCGTGTTGCATGATAGTTCATTCGTTTGTATTGTTTCTATTTCCCAGAAGAGGAGTGGACCAAGCTGCTGGAGCTCTCTCCTCTTTTTCAAATGTTGAAAGGAGTGGAACTACAGATGAAGATTTGGGCCGGTGGGGCAGGTCTTATAAGAGGAGAAATCATTGGTAGGTTGACTGCCTTTTGTTTCTCAAATAACAGTCATTCTAAAACAGAAAACTGACACGAAAGTACATACCACTCACACAACCACAGTAACCACCGAGTACTAAACCAAGCAGGTCTCTTTCTCTTCTGATTCTAAGGTAAATTTGAATAAAACATTGATTTCTTATGCATTAAATCTACATGCACAAATGAAACAAAAAAAAGTCCCCATTTGTTGAGTGGGCGAGTGTGTGCAGTCTACTAATTGGTCTTATTTTCTGCACTCCAGAGCCTTGATGAGGCCCAGATGGAAGACATTTTCTGTAATGTTCAGGCATATGTTCGTTTGTTTGGCTTCAGGGGCCCAGGATTTAATTCAATGACTTCTATCCAAATTATCTTAGTGAGTGTTAAAAAAGCGAGCAGGAAACAATAATCCTGGGGGAAAAAAAAGGTAAGATAAGGTAAGATAAGGTAAGATAAGATAAGATAAGATAAGATAAGATAAGATAAGATGTACTTTACTGATCTTCCAAGGGGGTAAATTCAAATGTATAGCAGCACAAGACAATATGCATGAAACACAAAAGAAAAATAAAAAGTACAAGAATATAAAAAAATTGTTAAAGTGACTAAAAATGGTAATAATAATGATAAATAAAGTAACAAGTGTGCAGTAGGTGACTTTGATAACCAGCATGGATCTACCTATCAGATGGACACAGGTACTATGAAATGCAATTATGAAAGGCACGTCTGCTTCTTAAAGCTGTATTATTATTATTTTTTCTTCAGATAGAGCCAAAAGCAACTGAAAAACATATCCAGTGTTGGCTTTGTTTTTGTTTGTAGAGGTTTGCTGCTGCCAAAAATCCTGAACTTTTCTATTTATGTCTTTGCATCCTACCTGCAGATGTATCTTCTAAATACTGTTTTATACATTAAATATTATACAAAGAACACATCTGTATGTTTTCCAGAAAAAGGCAACAGTTTTATTGATGTCCTTGATGCACAGTGGGAGTGTGAGGGAGAGCTGATCCCTTTGCATCCATCGACCCTTAACCCCAGAGAGTTCTTGGTCTACCAGCACGGACTGTTTCTGATGCGTACATTACATAATCTCAAACTGGTCAGTGCCGAGGTCTCATTTCTAATTTCCCTGCTTTTTGTTCTTAGATGGATTTCACTGTTTTAACTTTTAATTTCTTCTGAGACTCTGTGCAGCCTTAGATAGAGCACACGGCCGTGAAACCCTCCAACCGCCCTATTTCCTGTTAGAGACTCAGGCGGACTTGGCCTTTGTTATGAGAGCGCCAGGGTCTGACTGACCTTTTCTGAGTTCAGTCCAGCTCTCTGTGTATTATCTCTTAATTTGATATATACGGCACAAGTGTTTTGATAGCTTTTTCTCTGTTTCTCTCTACAGTTTTAATTTTTGAATGTCTGGATATAGCTCTGTTTTATTGTTTCGGAGTGAAAATGAAAAAAAAAAGTTTGTTGTTTTTTTTCCCCCCACACACACACACACAGACTCCAGACGTTTCTGTCCAGATCGCAGCTAGTCTCCCGAACAACAACTACTTTAACAACGCCTTCAGAAATTCCTTCTTTTACCAGGTAAAGTTTTCTGTCATTTGAATTATTTCAGATATTTTGCATTACCACTGTCTTTATTGACCCATAAAGACCCAAATATCCACCGACGACCAAACACATTTACTGATCTAAACTGTTTAAAACCTGTTGATCCACGATAATTCTATTAATACATGAAAATAACTCAGGTTAACTTCATCTTTTCATGACAATCAGATATGACCCATTTGGACGTGGAAACACCGTCATCTTCTACAGCATTGATTCACCAGTAAAACCTATAGAGTTGGATCAATGACAGTGGATGGAAACACTTGTTTTTACATTCAGTTATTGATATATTTGTTGAAAAAGCCATTAAATCTTTTTTTTTTTTGGCTGTTTCTGATTCAATAACCCTTAACTTTAATCAGAGTTTTCATGAACATCCACATGATTAGTGAATTAAATACTGGAAAATACATGATTTACACTGAAAAATGCCAAATGCAGAGGTTAATATTATAATAAATGGTGATAAATTACAAAAAAAAAAAAAGGTTAAATGTAGAGAAAAATTAATTTGGGAACTGACACAAAAGTAGCACTGGGTCTTTATGGGTTAATCTTTGTGTTTTGTTAGTTCAGGCTTCTAAAAGTATCACAACGAACCTGTATGTGTGTGTACAGTACAACATGGTGGGTTACTGTATATAGCTCTGTTGATAAAGCCCTCCTCCACCCCCAAAAAATACTTTTACGAGCCTGGGGGGTGGATTTCTTTTCTTTCTTTTAAGTAACTGTTGATGAAGGAGAGCCGAGAGTAGAGGATTAAATTAACTGATTGAATTGATTAAATTAGTCAGTTCTGTTGGTCATGTTTCTATGTTGGCTTGAGAGATAAAATACATGAAAATACATTCTATGCTGTTGCGCTTCTAACACGTTCTTCAAATGAAAGCTCTGAAAAAAAAATTTGCTGTGGTTTTCCTGCCAACGGTTTCAGTTATACCTCTTGAGTCTCACATTTCCAATAAGCGATACACCGGTTTCGTCAAAATGGAAAGTAGAAAATACTTTTGCTCCATTCTGTTATATCTAAAATACAGTTTAGAAACGCATCCATTGATCCTGAACCATTAGGAGAAATATCACTCGACAATATCACTTAACACCGTGTATAATCAACGTAGCTGTATGACATCTTATGCTGATGATGTAATGATGTTTGTGATTTGAATCGTAGAAACATTCAAGAGTGCTGAGGCTAAAACTGAACTCTGTGGAATACTCTAAATTATTTGACATGTTTTACTTACTTTACTTAGATAAGCATCCGGTTGTTTGACACACTACAAGTACATAAGATGGTCTAAAAATATGTTTTGCAGAACCATCTAGGTAATAATGTCAGCTGTATTCACCACAAAAGAACATTTCCTGAAAACCTCACAGACAGAGCTTCAAATTTGAGAAGTAATATCTTTTATAATGAAATAAAATGCACTAGGCTTCCTGTCTTTATGGAGGCACTTTGGTACTTCCATATAATTACTGCAACTGTTCTATTTGATTGATGTTATAGGAATTGGGGAACTTCAACCAATCTGCTCTAAAGTATAATACAGTTATTTTAGTTTTTCATGTAAAGTTTTTCAAGATTTTTGCATTTTGTCAACATGCAGAAACAACATCGTGCATCCTATTTTTGTCAGTTTTATTGGTGATTTTATATTAATTTTAAAAAGTGATAAAATAGAAAATATAGATTAAGAATATATTAAAGGTCAAGATGTTATTGTATTTCCTCTGAAAAAACCCTCAACAAAATACATAGTGTATTCACCGGGATGCTTCAGTAACTATGACGCAATGTTCTTTATTGTCAGTAAATGTTGCTTGTATTTAATATATTAGTGACTTTATTTTCTAATTGTCTGTTGGCAGGAGGCAGAGGAGACGCTGTTTGTCCGTCGGCAGAGGCTTCAGTCTGTTGGTGGCTTCTCTCTGCTCCTGCTTCACTGTCTGTCCCACATCAAAACTAAAGATATGAGCTCGGACTCCAGCCCTGCCTTCCAGAGGCTTCTTTTTAAGGTAGACAAGATGAAGCAATAGAGGAAGTGGACAGTTTTGTATTTAATGATTCAATAATTTTCACCAGTGTTCATACACAGCAAAAATATAAATCTAAATCTAACCAAGTGTATTTTTCCTCATTTTTAGTCCAAATATCTCATCACACTTCAAATAAGACATAATCACCTAAAGAGGAACTTTTCGGTGAGATATAAGAACTTATTTTTAGACAATACAAGTCCAACCTCAGTTATCGAACGCTTCTGTTCTCGACCAAATCGGTTTTCGACCAGAAAATTCGAGAATTTTACGTCTCAGAACTCGAC